>BGNK01001665.1:3226-132372 GCA_003297005.1 Symbiodinium sp. clade A Y106 | reverse complement strand
CTGGGAAGCTTTTTCGGCCCAGCCCACCCTCCCGGAATGGGACCGCGGCCGCAGCCTTTCTCGAAAGACCGCTTGGGCGGCCCCGGCGGCAAAACGCCGCCGGGCAACAGATCTCCTTCCCATAAGCAATTAAGTAACTCGCTTCTCTGTTTCACCGCTGTTTTCTTGTGTTTGTTGGTTTCGATTAGTTTAGTTGGACCGAGAGCTGCAGCCGCAGCCGACGAGGCCCGTACCTGCCAAAAAAAACTCTGCTTCCTTCTGCCATGCCACTTGCTTGGCCACTCTGGTTGCCCGTGGTCTGTCCGAACAGGTCCTCGTACGTGACAGAGTCTCTACATTTGGTGGGTCTCTGTATGCTCGTAGATCCTCTCTATGGACCAACACCTTAAAGAGGAGCTTAAAAGCTTCAAGAGGGCTTCAAGGGGGCTTAAAGAAGGCTTCAAGGGGACTTTAAAGGGGGCTTTAAAGGGGGCTTCAAGGGGACTTCAAAGGGGAGCTTCAAAGGGAGGCTCAAGGGAGCTTAAGGGGGCACTTAAAGGGAAGCTTAAAGGAGACTTAAAGGGAGGCTTGAAGGAGAGCTTAAGGTGGACTAAAGGCAGAGCAAAAAGAGCAGGCTTCAAGGGGATGAATTTTATTTTCTTCGCTTGAAGGGAGGCTTAAGGTGGGACTTCAAGGGAGGTTTCAAGGGATGAATTCTATTTTCTTCGTTTTTAACCCCCCTAAAGCGTCTTGGTGTGGCTTTCTCCTGCTTGTGGAGTGGTAAGTCTTTGCGGCGCAGGGGGCTTTAAAGGGGGGCTTCAAGGGGGCTTCAAGAAGGCTTCAAACAGGCTTTAAAGGGGGCTTAAAGTGGGGCTTAAAGGGGGGCTTAAGGGCTTCGACCTTTTGCCCCCCCCCCTTTAGGGAGACCCCTTTAGGGGGCTTTAAGGGGGCTTTAAGGGGGGCTTTAAGGGGGGCTTAAGCCCCCCTTTGTCAAAGGGGGGTGGGCCCATCCTCTAGATCCTTGCCTTTGTCTGGTTCCTTCCGGTTGGCGCTTGAAGTTCTTCTCGCTACGAACCACACCACCAGGCAAGAACCTCCCAGAACCCGCTGTGACCAACATGGTCCCTCATTTCCCAACGAAACTTTCGTACGCACCAGTTACGGCAAACCGACTATGCGGTCGGTGAGTTCGGGTTCAATCTTCTCTTAGAACGTGTTTTGCCCCTTGATGCACAGTGCCGTTGCAAAGCATGCAGTGGCGACCGACTGTTGTGACGAAGCCCTTTCGGAGCAAAATAGCAGAGTGCGTTTTGCAGTTTTACACGGCATGATTGGTGGCCCAGGATGTTACAGAGTTTCTAGCGAGAGCATTATGGCAGCCTTTGAGCTTTGACTTTGATTTGAGCTTTGCGTTGTAATCTGCAGCCTTGAGCAAAGCGGGGCTTGACGAAGTACGAATCCTTGGCAACAAGGCTGTACCCGCCATACAAAACTGGCGAGCTTATCTTTTCGAAGCTGTTGCTGGAAACGAAAACTGCTCAAAGCCAGATGTATGGAAAGTTGCTCCTCTTCGCATGAATGAATGGATGTGCATGACACTGTTTTGTACAGAACGCTTCGGGGATGGTCCAGCGCAGCAGTTGTCAATCTCTATGCAGTTGTTCCAACGGGTGCATTTGCGAGTTCTGCGCAGCCGTCTTCAACAAACCCTCATGTCGTGCAGAGCGAAAGTTTCGACAGGTGTCTGAGCTAAACGAGTCAGTCAATAACCAGTTGACAGCGACGCCTTGCCCTTACATTAGATGATCAGATACATTTGATGTGGTTGCTTGGTCCGGTGCAATGGATTCAGCTTCGCGGATATGAAAGGTGCAGAACGTTTATGTGTTTTGTGCCATGTCACGCCAAGAGCTTTCCCTGCCAGGCATTGAGGAGAGCGTGACGGAGTTGCAGCGTTTGCAGGGGGAGTTTGGGTCATGCTTGCAGGCCACCAGAAAGAGACGCAAAGCATAGCCCAGCAAAACATAGCTCTGACTCTCTCAAGTCTCAGCTCCTCGATGCTCGAGGCCTTGAACGGCACCTATGAGGGCATGCAGGCTGCTCTCCGAAGCATGCCCCAGGAGCAGTTGGCGCAGGTGCGTTTGCTTCCCCATGTTTTTCTTTGTGATTCCACCGAGCGCGCCTAGCTTCAGGATGAGCTGAAAGTGCAGCGGCATCCGGAAGCACAGGCTTCATCGGTTTGTGCTGTGATATGCTGTGCTGTTTGTGCCTTAATTTTGCTGCTTTCTGCACGCTTGGGCGAGGTCTCGCCGAAGCGGGAACATGCAGCTTGATGGGTAAGTTTTCCATGGAGGGATTAACTTTTGAGGGTTACTTTTGCTGCACTATGTACAAACATAGTAGAATTTATGTAGTAGATAATATATAATATATAGTTATATAATGCATGCACCACATGCTCTGACTGCGAATCTGGCAGTGTGTCGGTAAGCCTGAACCAGGCTTCGGAGAAGCAGAGCTACAGCTCTCACTCAAAGACTTCGTGAAGAAAAGGCAGCACTCGAAGAGCCACAAGCTGCAACCACAGGAAGTCGTAATCGGAGAGCTCGGCGTACTCGTAAAAGAGCAGCACGACGAAGTAGATCTCTGAATCACCGCAGCGGCGAAGATGCCGCTCTACCGTCTTACGACTTCCTGTGGTTGCAGCTTGTGGCTCTTCGAGTGCTGCCTTTTCTTCACGAAGTCTTTGAGTGAGAGCTGTAGCTCTGCTTCTCCGAAGCCTGGTTCAGGCTTACCGAAGCTCAATATCGGCGCGCAGTGAAAATCAGCGGCGATTCGGTCCAGTAATGAGCGTGTCTGAGCATGACATATAATACATGATCTGAGGCCAAGGAGAAGTTCGAGCTCTTGGATGGGGTGCCCACCATGACAACAAAGGCTCCAAAGAGCCAGAACACGGCACTCTCGAAGAAGAACTCTCAAGGGAACCTGGCCCTCGCAGCACAGAAGAGTGGGGGGCCCGGGTGCCGCTTTTTAGGGAGAAGAAGAGCTTAAAGACAGTGTTTTTTTTCAGGCTGTAGGGTTTAGGGTTTTAAAGGTTTAGGATTTGAAGGGCTTACGGCTTTAAGGGTTTTGAGGTTTAGCATTTCGTTTCAGTTCCTCTGTCGCCGAGGCGGCCTACGGCTGCTGGACGCCCGGCCTGTCGGTACCCAGAGCTGCCGTAAGTATCTACATAAAAGAATTATATATATTTTTTTCTATATGTGTATGTATGTACATGTATGTGTATATATATATAGAGTATAAAATGTGGGATATGCCATAAAATATGTAACATGCGCCCATTACAACTGTTCGGGGTCGAATGTTCCAGGCCCTCGAATCACCCGTCTTCCTCCCCCGCCACTAGACAGCGACTTGCGATCATTCTGGAAGTCACTTCGAATCGCCACAAAGGACGACTGGAGCGAGAGCTTCGTCGTATCTGAAGAGGATGCTATTGCCATGTACAACCACCTGTACAGCACTGGCCTAAGCTCATCCCGACAGGGGCTTTCTTGAGATCGGCAAACCGACATGTCTATCGCGCCCGCACAAGGCAGCAAGGACAGCAAGAGGTTCAGCAGCGTACGCTACGAAGGGCTTGAACTCTCGCACAGCTGCCAGAATCTTACGGAGGGGAACATCACGTCCAGAAATACCGTATCTAATTTGATCGTGAGGACCTGCAATACACGGTGTGGGCCTTCAGTTTGAGTCGCGAGGTTCGGCGTGGGTCAACAGCCTGCACTACTTCTGGCAGATCTGCACATTGGTCTTGGTAAGCCTCGACACAGTGCTGATTCCGCTGACGCTGGCTTGGCCTCACATTTCAGAGGGGACAAGCCCTGCTGGCCTCTACTTCCAGGAGCCACCAAGAAAAAACGCAGAATCTCAAGGGTTTTGTTGCAGCTAGAATGGGAACTCCGATCGGTTTCCAGGTGGGCCCCTACCTCTGGAGTTTTGACATTTGCATGTCTTTCGTCCCGAGCATCATGCGGCTCGTCTGTGAAGAGCCGCGTTTTGCCCTGCTGGAAGCCGGACGTCTCTCTTTCTGGTGTCCCGGCTAAGGCAGAAATCCGTGTGGAGCGCTGTCATCTACCTCTGCCCGATGCTTACCTGGCTCTTACCGGCGGCAAGCCCCGTCGTGGAAGTCTGGCCTGCAGCGTGCGTGCGTTGCCGAGGCACGAGATTTCCTCTGGATGCCCAGATCCCAGCGCAGCACGAAAGCGGGAAAGCCGGCGGTGCTAGGCTGCTAGGGGGCTGGCTCTCTCTTTTGAGGCCGGGCTGGTGACCTTGGACATGGTCCTCCTCCTAGAGCTCGTCGAGAAGAGGTTCCGCGTCTTCTCTTTGGTGCGCCTGATGCGGATCCTGAAGTTCCGGGGAGTCTGCGCCTCGTGAGCCCCCGTCCTCCCCGCATGCTCGGGGCATCAAGCGGATGGCAATATGTCTCCGACCTCTAGGTGATGGTGTCCCTGGAGAATCGCCTTGCTGCAAAGGCAGGTTTCAGACTGTTAGTGTGAAGCCATGCCATGCCTCAGTTTTTTTTTGGGGTTCGTTCTCCTGCTTCAGCAAAGGGGAACATGAAGTTCGTCTTGTACCTGACGATCTTCCAATGCATCGCACAAGTGCTGGCCGTAAACCACGTCCTTGCGTGCCTCCTCTTCTACGTGGGGGTCTTCTCCCAAGAGCAGAAGCTGAAGAACTGGATCGATACCTATGAAGTTGACAATTACGAATTCAGCCTCCAGTACATGCCATCCCCTCGGTCGGACACTGCCCTCTCGGACTCCTCCTCTCCTCTCCTCTCCTCTCCTCTCCTAAGCTCCTACTCTTCAAGCCTGTGCCGTGCCCCTGTCAAGGCAGTGCTTCAACTGGGCCATTGCCCAGCAACCCGGACCGCCATGTGTCGCCATGAATAGTAATATGATTGTACATGATCTCTGCGCGCGCACATGCATGCAGGCCGAGGGTTATATACACGTGTGACGCACGGTCACATGAGGTACACTCCAGCTCCGTACCCATACCAACCTCAGAACGAGTTTGAGCAAGCCGTCATCATTGTCTCATGGCATGCACTAATAAGTCCCGCTTCAGGACTTAGGCTGTTGCACTGCAGACTGGAGCTGCTCTGCCGAAAGACGAGGTGGTCATTCTCACTTGCCTACCTCTGCTGGGCGCGCAGATAGGAAAGATTGGTGGTACCCTGAACTTGCTGAAAGAAAAAGCCAAGGCGGGGAGGGAAGCAACGGAGGGGCGGCAGCAGCATACAGCTTGTGTTCGAACACCTCGTTCCAGGAGAGGGATACTGTGCGAAGGGCCGTGGCCCCAGACGAAGCAACGTTTCTTGTGGCAGCTCTCGCCCATCCTCACTCTCTTCTGCACCTTTCAGGACCTCCAGCGCTGGCTCTTCAAGACCAACGCCCCGGAGAAGCTCACAAGGCCGCTCGAAGAACCAAGGGAAGGAAGGGGTCTGGCCCAGCTTTTGCGTCCGAGGAAGCTGCTGGACTCCTTGACGGATGTGCTGGAATCCAAAGATTCTCCGATGGATCTCAAGGAGCCCATCGCCCTGAAGTTCCTTCCGAGCACTCTTCTGGAAGAGCTCCACATCGTGAAGATTGGCCAGAAGCTGGAGAAGCACCAGTTCTTCCATCTGCTCATGGATGTATCTTGGCTGACCTTTTTCTTTTGGCCTTGTGAGGAGGCGTCGTGACTTTTTTAAGGAGCGCGTGGGCATCTCGGGGCGGCTGAGCGCAGCCTTCCGAACGGTGAACTGCGTGCAGGGCGAAGACATCTTCCATCAGGGAAAGCGGGCCGCAGGCGGTCGCCGCGGGGTCGCCGCGACGGGCCGCGTCGACTTAAACTCTGCGATCGTCCGCGAAGCCTCTTCATCACCTTGGGGGGCCAGTTCCTCATGCATCTGCAGAAATCGGCCTCTCGCTTGCAGCTTAGCTCCGTTGCATTGCTTTGGCTCCGGACACTGCTCCTCGTGCCGCAGGATGTCTCCATGGGGCACCGCCACAGCCACAACTCCCTTGATGGAGGCAGAGCAGCCCTGGGCTTTCGAAATCCTTGAAGTCTTTCTCACCTTTCCTTTCAGGGCTCGGCATCTTCCCGGACGAGTGGATCGCCGCCCGGGGCTCAAATTCCTGTGAACAACCACAGATACGCATGGTCCGTGCATGTTCGGTGTTGCTGGCCCAGGAGCTTTGCCTCTATTCCAATATGAGCCTTTGCAGATTTTTACAGTTTTGCTCTCTTTCAGATACTCGTGTTCCTTGGCGGCGTCTCAACCTCTCCTTCTTAGGATCCATTCGGTTTTCTTGACGGCGAAAACCTATTCCAAGGCCGGGAGGGAGCTGCCGTAAAGGCAAATGTGGCAAGTGCGGCTACTGTAAGCGGTTTTGGAGGTGCTCTTGGCGCCGGCTGCTGAGTTTGTAAAGGCCTCCTGCTCCGCCATGAGCTCCCTGTAGGGCTGCTTGTTCTTGTTCTTTGTCTGCAGTCCATCCAAGAGTCGCCTGGATCTGTGGTCGCGGTGCATGAGTGCCCCCCGTGAGAGCAGAGTTCTTCAGAGCTTTTCGCCGAGAGAGACACTTTCCGAGAGCGGAGTGGCGGCACTGGCGCCAGGTATGCGCTGAAAATGCTCAGCTCCTATTCGCCTCGAGTCTGCAAAAGTGGAGCTTGGCAGTGCCGCTGCAATGTGTGAAGGGAAGTGAGCGGGGATATGATGGCAGATGGGAGATGATGGGATATGCCCCCTCTCAGGCAGAATCGAGAAACTGTCTCGGCATGGGAGATGCTGCGACCAGAGCTCACCGAAGACAGCGTCCAACACACACAGTTGGCAGAGACTTGACTAACCTAGCACCCCGATATTGGAATCGATCTGGATCGACATTGTTAAACACATTGGGTGTTTCGTGTTGGCGACTTGTGCCAGAGGATTTACGTGGATGGGATTGACTAACCGTGATTGCACTTGTCAAGATTCATCTAGAAGTTCCTAAGTAGTATTGCCACAAGCTGCTACTGCTTACCCCTCGATGTTTGCAACTCCTTCTCTCACTGTCCACCAACACCAGGACTTGCTGGGAGCCTCAGCAGGATACTATCCCGAGCTGGCCAGCATGCGGATCACACACAATGTTGAACAGGATCAAAAAATCTGAATCACGGTCATAAATAAACAGGATCAAGAAAAACCTTACGCTCCGCTGCTTCCCGCCCTAACTGTTGTTACCTTTATGACTTTTAAATAATATTCGTATTACGCTTACTGCTGCTACAATTCTTGCCTGTTTTGTGATCCTTATTGTTCTTCATCCTGTGTCAAAAAATGACACGGGGACCTATTATGCAGCATCTGCTGCAAACAATAGGACGTGCGGAGCTTCTTTTTGATTCCCGAAGTGGGACGTAACTTGTTGATCCTGTTTAATGGTTTTTCTTTGTCCCTGTGGGCATAATTTCTCGTGATCCCTGATTAAGATGTTTTTGATGTCCGTCATCCGAGCTGTACATAGCAGGCGTTTATGTTAAGTTAAATCACGATGGGATGCACTGGTGGTGTCGTGGAGTGATGGAATCGCATGTCATGTTACGCACGGAAAGGATCTGCTGAATCCTGGAATGGGCCGCATGAACGGCTTCAAGTCTTCAGAGGCCCGGTCTGTTTCTTTGATTTTTGCGAATGCGAAACATGCGCAACTTGGCGGAAAGCTGGAAAGCCACTCTTTGTTCGGGAGGTGACTAGCTTCGCAAATTTGGTGGAGGACTTTCTCCAGCCGGGTCTGGACAACACCGCCCCGCTCCTACTCTTCCAAGCTCTGAGACTCTGGGCCCCTTCTCACAGGGCTGCTGTGAGCTCAGGAGCTGGTCCAGCTCATCAAAAGAAAGTTCCCAGAGCTGCGCGATGAGAGCGGCATCTATGCTCTTCTGCACTTGGAGGAGTGTTGATTGCGAGGGACCCGGGTTGCGGCTCTGCTTGGCTCTGCAGCAGAGCCGCCCGATGCAGGATGAGATCGAGAGGGCCGTGCTGTCCATGCTCAGCGTCATCTGGCTTCTGAAGGACCACCCCTGAGCGTACTAGAGCCGCTTAGGGCATGGGCAGACTTGTTGGAGCCCAAGCGGCCCTGAGGACGATTGGAAGAGCATGGTCGACTGCCAGAAGCCACAGGCTCGCCTCTCCGAGAAGACCTTCGGATCCATCCAGGACCTCCGAGAAATTCGCAACAGTCACGGCGACGGTTTGCCAGCCAAGTCTCTTAGATGATGATCAGCGCCAGACAGCAAAACACACACGTAAAATCCTCTGCCTCTCGAGGGTTTTTAATAGAAACCGTCTATGAACCCTTAAAAATCATTCTTTTTCCCTTGGAGGAGTTTCTGGGGGCCAAGCGCATGACCAGCCATCAGCTCACGTCGGCCTTCATCATCCTCGCCCTCCGCCGCTTGGGCCCAGTAGGGAGAGGGCTCTTCCTGCTTGGGGAATGTAGATGGGGAGTTTATGATATAATAGTAGAAATTTTAATATCATTTTGTATGATATGATAATATTCTAGTATAATATAATATCACAACATAAGATTATATAATCATCACACAATTTAACAGGGTTTGTGTCGGTCTCTGGGCCTCGCCGAGGCGGCCTCAGCAAGAGCGAGGACTTCGCCAAGCTCTGCCCGCCCTCGGAGCGCCGCACCCCGGAGCAGGTGGGCCCCAGAAGAAGCGCTTCAGGGTTCAGGGTTGAGGGTTCTAGGGTTTAGGGTTCTAGGTTTCAAGAGTTTAGGGTTTAGAATTTAGGGTTTAGGGGAAAGGGCTTTCTCATCACCAGAAAAGCAAGCTTTTCTGCAGGCTGCTGCCAGTGAAAGAAGGGAAGGCAAGGGAAGGAACAGGAGGGGGACACGGTGAATGGCTCCCAAAACGTGGCGGGACAACATGAAAGCGACAGCAGCAAGCGAAGAGGTGCAAGAAACACCAACCAGGAACTTTTGCAAAACAACTTTTTGTTGTGATCAAGTCTTTTGGTACCGGTTTTCTTTTTCCGAACGTTTGCTGTCGGTAGGGTTGGCCCCCCCTGGTCTTCTGGTCCTCTGGTCCCCTGGTCCTTTGGTCCCCTGGTCCCCTGATCCTTGGTCCTTGCCCAAATAGCTTGCGGCAAAACGTCACCCTGCAAATTGCAATTCCCCAATAGCTTGCGGCAAAACGCCGCCCTGCAAATTACAATTCCTCAATAGCTTGCGGTGACCTGGTGCCTTGGTCCTTGCGTCTGGAACCTGATGCAGTCAAGACTATCGACAAGTTGACCTAATCAGGCCCCTATGTTACTGTTACGTGTTTGAGGTGTAGACTCCATGGTGAAAGGCTTTGTGGCTATGAGGCTTCAGGAAAGAAAAAACTAGGGCTAGGGTTCCAGAGAACCCAATACCTCTGGATTAAGGTTACACCTTAAATGATAGGGGGCGTAGTATTGTAGTTTAACGTACATTCCTTATCGAGGACTCATGAGCCTGCAATCCGGAACAAGTTTAACCATAAGCCGTAAGCTTTAAACTGGAAGCCGCGAAACAAAAAGCCGGAACTTTAAACCCCTATAAACCTGTGGGCCTCAAGCTATATTCCATACACAAGGTTTCGGAGTTCATGTGGGCTGCCGTAGTGAGTGCATAGGATTTCAAGAACGTGTGGGTTTATGTAAGGACTTGGTGTCGAGAAAGCCCAATTAATGTATCAAAGTCGGTGTTTTAGTTTAAAGTATCCTACCAGGACTCCAATTGGTCCTAAACCCTAAACCTGAAGCGTTTTGCCTCATTATGAGTTGGAGATTCCCGAACTTTCGAGACCTTATGGTCACCTTAACAGAGTCACCAAGACCTTAAAGTCTCAAGACCCTGAAACACCAGCTTGAAATTTTGTTAAGTCTTAACAGCCCTAAACGTTTTGCTTTTTTGGCTCAAACCGTTGCGTCGCGGACTTCATGCTCATGACAGGGTGCTCTGACACTGCCGCATTTGGGCTCGTGACTGCAGTGTCGCCCTGATTACACATGTTCCCTTCTGTGATGCTTGCGTTTGTGATGCTATGGCCCATGACCTTCCCTGCACTGTGTCACTGCTGCGCCACATGTGCCGATACTCTGCATGTTGTCGCCCATGGGTGTGCTCCTCTGCTTTGTGCTCCTCTGGTTTCTGAGCCTGTGTACGCAAATGAAGCACAACTCTTAGCGGCTTGCACTTTTAATGCAGGTTTGTTGCCGATATTTTGGGATACTGTGGCGCATGGGTGTACCCTTCTGATTTTGTCTGTATTCCCCAATGGCTTGGCGCAAAGCAAAACCCGGAAAGTTGGAATTCCCCAATAGGTTGACGCAGCGTAAGACACTATTCGACACGAAACAAGAGCCTCCAAATCGCAATCCCTCAATAGCTTGCTTGAAACAAAACAGAACCCTGACAAGTGTAGTTCCCCAATTGCTTGATGCAAAGCCAGACCCTGCAAATTGGAATTTCCCAATGACTTGAAACAAGACAGGAGCCTCAAAATTGCAATTCTCCAATAGCTTGATGCCAAACAGCACAAAAGGCTGCAATTTACACCAGTATTTGACAGAAAACAAGAGCCTCGAAATTGCAATCCCCGAATAGCTTGCGGCAAACCGTCACCCTGCAAATTGCAACTCCCCAATCGCTTGCGGCAAAACGCCACGTTGCAAATTACAATTCCCCAATAGCTTGCGGCAAAATGTCACCCTGCAAATTGCAATTCCCCAAAAGCTTGCGGCAAACCGTCACCCTGCAAATTGCAATTCCCCAATAGCTTGTAAAACGCAACCCTTCTAGTTACAATTCTCCAACAGCTTGCGGCAAAACGCTACCCTCCAAATTGCAATTCCCCAATAGCTTGCGCCCTACAACTTACAATTCCCCAATAAATTGCGGCAAAGCGCCACCGTGCTAATTGCAATTCCCCAATCGCTTGCGGCAAAACACCACGCTGCTAATTGCAATTCCGTAATAGCATGATGCAAAAACAGTAGCAAATGCTGCAATGTACAGTATTTGTAGCCTAAAGTGAAGAGCCAACGTTAGCAAACGAGACCGAGGACCGCCAGCATTAGGAAGAAAGAAACTTCCGCATAAGTTTTGTTGTGGATGGGTTTGACGAGCGGCGTACTGGGTACTTCGATGGCCCTTTCAGGTGCTGAGCTATGCGATCAGCAACTTGGATGCGTACCTTCCCTCCATGGCCTGCCTCCGCGGAGAAGCGTACGACTTCGTGGTCAGCACGGCTGCTCAACTCATACCAGAGATCAAACTTAGAGGGAAGGGGCGGCTGAACATGCAGCAAAGGTTCGGATGCTCGACCAGTTCAACTTTGCGCAGTTGCTTCAGGTGTGTCGTAGCCTTTCAAGGCTTGCATCCTTCTGTTTTGTCGAACTTTCCAGGGCGAAAACAATCCACATTCGGTGTGGCAGCTTCAATGCAGCCTTCAAGAAGAGGGAGTCGAAGTGTTCCAGCATCTTGGCGGCAACAGAGAGCGATATTCACAGGCAGACACGCTCACCGCTCGCCTGAAGGATCTATTTGTTCATCCAAGTCAGCATCCTGTGTGGAGCTTCTTGGCGTTTTAGAGGGGTACGTCTGAGAGATCACGGCATCAACGGATCTGATGTCCTCGAGAAGTCACCCAGCCTCATGCCGGCAGGTTACCGGTGCGATCACTCTTCGTGGTTCCATGTTCCTCAGCGAGCTGAACGGGCGCTCCGTTCTCAAGGGCCTGGCTTGCTTGCAGCATGTTTCGGCTGCTTGGCTAAAGCTAGCAGCAACGCATGTCTGTTCGGGGACACCTTTTGGCATTCTGAGTGGCGTGTGTGCGCAACCCGCGCTCCTTCAGCAGTATTTCGCCCGGAGTCGTACGTCTTGCGAGTCCCAACACGACACGAGGCGCACCGCGTGTCTGAGGGCCATGCATGGATATGCATGGTGAGTTTCTTGTCGGGCCAGAGACCTTCCTTGAACCCTCAACCGAGCAGATCCCAGCTGAGAAAGTTTTGTTCGGGGGCCCAGGAAGAGCAGCCGCAAGCCATCTACTGGCGGCCCCTTTGCTGCAGCAGAGAGGGAGCAGCCTAGGAGCGCCTTCCGTTCCTTTCGTCGTGGAGGTACATCGCGAGCCGTGCGGAGGCGCTGCAGCTGGTGGTGCAAATCCCGAGCCATCTGGTGCTCGCCCGCCTCGCCTGTCTCACGCGCCCCCCGTCCTTGTACGCCGCTCTTTTGGGGCTTGGGAGGGTTTGGGCGTTTCGTTGAAAAGTGGCCGTCTCTAGCCCCAAAGGAACGGTGGAGCCGAAAGCCCTGCAGTCCTTGGCGGCGGACTGGGATGGGTTGACGGAGCTGGAGCAGGAGCGTAAACACATGGCGGCGCCGTGGGACCGCTTTCCACGCCGCCCCCGATGTCTCAGGACGCGCTCTACCAGGTCTTCTTGACGGACGGCCTCTATCAGAAGGTGGCTCTCGAGGCAGAAAGGAAAAATCCCATTTGGGGACACGTGCTGCAGGCATTCATCTTCCTCTACCTGCCTTTGTTCCTTACCAATGCAGTGGCCAATCAAGACCTGGGCCTTCGACCGCTGGCTGCACGGCCATTGCTTGTTATCACTTTGCCCATACGCAGCGTGCAATCCGTGCAATCAATGCAATGTGTCCACCCAGGACGAGGATTGCAGTTCCTTGTCGAGCTCTACACCAAGCTTGTGAATCATCGCTGCCTCAACCAAGAGGCCTTTACCGTCAAGGTCGACATATCTTCACTCGCATCCCTTGCGAAAGAGATAGATGATGTGCGATTGTTGAGCGGCCTTGCTGCATGGCACAGGGTTCCTTTTTGCAGCTGCTCTTCTCGTCCTTCTCGTTTCAAAGCGCTTTCGCTGAGGGAAATGCCTGGATTATGCTCGCATCGTGAAGCACGCCCACGGCGTGACGGTGCTCCTTACTGCTGAGAGCTACCAGATCCTCTCAGGCCTGGACATTACGAACAAAAACAGGTCCGCTGAGCTCCGTGTTCCGTATCTCCAGAGGCCAGCTCGTAGCAGAAGACCGCAGCGCGGAACTTTTGGAGCGTCTCTCCGCCCAACAGCTTCCTGGCATCAAACATAAGAGGATCCTCTGCTATTGATTTGGGTTCTGTGACGCTTTGAGGTGCTTTTTCAGTTCTGCCGAGGCGCATGTTGGCAGAGGCCCTCATGCCCGTTGCAAAGGAGCCTGCCCTGACCTTGCGAAAGAAGACCCTCGTCGCCGCGCCCTTGGCTTTGGCTTCTTCATGCTTCTTCAAAGGCTGTCTATATAAGTCCTGATCGCGATGTCAGGAAGAGGTGGTGACGGACTCGTTTTAAATGAGTTACCTTTTCAAAGCCACCCGCTAAGAGCTTGAGCTGTTATCTCTGGTGGAACCTCCCGAAGGGAGCGGCTCCGGTCAGAGTCTTTTCCAAGGGGACGGGAACGAACGGCCGGCATGTGCTGGCTGTCGAGGTTCCCCTTCCCTGTAGCTTCGGAGAACCCCGACTCCAGGTCAACCGGTCAACCCCTGGACAGAGAAAAAGCAGAGTTCAAGGCAGAGCTTGAGAAGAGCAGTTCATGCGGGCATGGCAGCGCGGCCTGGAGCCTGCACCGTGCCCTGCAGCCATTAGTGGCTCATCAAGAGAGACAGGGCCGTTTCTTGGCCTCGGAGGCGAAGTTCCGACGTCTGTGAACTCGCCGCTCTGCGCTCTGCGCCTCTGCGCTCTGCCTCAGGTGCGGATCGATGGCGATGGCGCGGCTCCGGAGGTTTGGTCTAGGGGGAGGGGAGGGTTTCGGCAGCCCACAACTGGGAGGCTCTTTGGGAAGGGCGCTGCCCCCGTGGTGGAGCAGGCGGAGAAGCTCATCCAGAGCAACCCGCCGCGTCTTTGGCACCCAGCGTCACCGGCGTTTCTCTGCAGTGCACTGGTCTGCTCCCGGCGAGGTGCGTGGTCTTCTCGAAGAGCACCTGCCCTTTCTGCGACATGGCCAAGAGCGTCGGCGGCCAAGTTGGAGGGCGTTGAAGGATTGGGGCCCAAGGGCTGCAGTGCAGACTTTCGCAGTAGGGAGCAAAAATCTCGGAAGGGTCAGGGGTCAGGGAGCCTCGCAGCTCCGCCTTTGCCAGGTTCTGCTCAGCGACTTGAAGGCAAAGTGCCACGTGATGGAGTCAGGTTTCTCAGACTTCTGGCTGGCTGTCTCTTCAAGGAGTCAAAAACGGTGATACTTTCCATGCCCAGGTTGGACAAGGAACTGAAGCCAGATGAGATGTCTGCACTGCAGGAGATCGGGAAACCGATTCACCACTTTCTGCTCGGGCGTTTGGTCGTGTGACGTCATCTGCGAGCCTTTGTTTGGCGACACGGCTTTCTCACCCGTATCCGTCAGGAGGTTGAGATTAACCTCTATAACTTTTACAAGTATACTCGATCCTCTGCATAAGCACCCGGTTACGAGTAGAGACAGTAGAGTGCTAGAGCTAGAATAGTTAGAAGTAGAGTCTTCCTGGAGCCCAGGGGGCCCAGGGCCCAGCCCGGGCCAAGAGCCTCAGAACCGAAGCGGTGGTGCGGCAACTTAGTGCTGCAGGAATACACCACATCTAGGTGGTTCATCTGCAACAGCCATCAACACCTTCCGAAGGCGCACGGACTATGCAAGAAGCGCTGCCTTTTTCAAGTTCAAGTTACCTGTCGCACGGCGGACTGCACCTCGTCTCCACTCGCTGTGCATCCAGGGTGCTCTCTCCGACAGGAAGTTTAAGCAAAGCAGGCATCTGTCCACGGTTCGTTTTGAGATGTAAGGCGCTGTGCCGGCTTCCGAGCATGCCTTTTTCAGCAGCCGAGACAGACATTGAACTGTTGCCTTCCGTGATGAACTCAGCGGCGATGCCATTCTCCAGTTCCGGAATCTGTGCGATTGCCCACTCGAATGTTCCCTCCCTTCCCACAGGGTCAGAAGACAGAAGTCTCTGTTGCAGGATATTTGGTTGTATGCATCAGCATGGAGTTGTAAACTGGAAGCATTGCCTGGAGACCCATCCGTGTTTTCAGGGCACAAACCAGCAGTGCTCGTGTTGGCGCCCGTGCATCGAAGCAAAAGCTCATTACTTCTGGCTGACCAAAGCCAGTCGTGCATCTCGTCGTCCATGGTGAGTTTTTGGACGTCGGTCTCCGAGAACTTGACCTACAAACGTTTCTCGACGGCTGTTGTCAGTTTGTCACTTTCCAGCACGAGAAACATCGAATTTGGCAATACGACGCTCGAATTAATGATGATGCAGGATCATGTCTTGTGCATGATGCGCAATCAGGGAAGAGGCAGTGAAAGTCCTCATTGCCGAAGTGGCACAGGCACTCCACGATGGATGTGAAATCATTTTCACTTTGCCCCGGCAGCGCTGATGATGCGGTGCCAGCGGGCCATGCATCGTTCTGTTTTCTTGATCTTTGCGAGGTTGTTGTGTGCAAATTGATGTTTGCCATACACTGGCCTACTGGCCAAGAAGCTTTGGAAGCAGACTTTCAGCATTTGTACTCGTACCAACCAGTGCAAGATATGCTGGCGGGTGCACCGAGAAAGGCAAACGTGGAATGTCGGATCAAGACCACCTTGGTGATGCTTTTGCTCAAACATGGACAGGACCATTTCTTGCAGACTACCGGGGCACGCTCAGTGAGAGTCCCAGCCAAGGATCGTCCGTGTCAAGCACCTGTTGTTGTTTGCTGCTTTGGCCCGGCCCGGGCGTGTTTTGGCGAGCTGGACTGCAAACTCTTGAGCGCCTCCCCTTCCTGCTTTGTGAAGCAAGGTGCCGCGGGTCTTCATCAGCGCCGAGTGTGTAGGCCAGCTCCAGCCCGGAGAGAATGACACGAGAATCCCAGCGGCAGGTGGCGGTTCGGAAGTGGCGGCCCTGCACGGCAAGCCTTGGCCTCGGCATCTCTGCTGTGGGCTCCTTCTGGCCTTATGCCGGTTGTGCTCTCTCCCTCTCTGTGACGACGCTCTCTTTTTTGTGCGAGGGGGGAGCTGAAGCCCATGCTGGAGAAGGCTGGTTGTCCTAGCTCGCGTCGGTTGTGCAAAGATGATATCTGCTGGCATTGCTTTGGACGTGCCAGGCTGGAGCTGTCGAATGAGACACCGATCTGTACAGCGAGGCTCGGTGCAAGCCGATGTCGATTACGACAAGAGCAAGGGCCTAAGGGTCGCAAGGTCGCGAAAGCCCTTCAGCTTGCGCGGAGCTGTTTTCCGAAGGGCACTGCGAGCGCGAGCCGTCCGCTGGCCCGAAAGCCTGGCGCATGCCGTCCCAGCGAAGACGCAAACGGGGCGGTTCCAGGGATTGTGAGAGCGACTTTGAGAGATATTCGGGCACGTGTCGGCTCCCTGTGCTGTGGCGTTGTGCCTGGCAGCTGTTTGGCTGAGAACCGTCGCGGCCATGCGGGTGCTGTGTGCCGAGGCACGGAGGAGGGAGGATGTCAATGCTCCGTGCTTCTGCCGCTCTGGCGCTGCAGGCTTGGCCGTCTGAAATGGAAGATGCCACGGGCAAATCGACGCAAGGAGCGGGAGTCGGCGGGAGTGCGCGGAGGGGATCAGCTTCCTGCAGCAGGCCAAGGAGGCGGAGGCCCAGAACGAGAGAGAGACCGCAGAGACCGTCAGCAGAGGCGGAGAGGGGCTGCTCAGTTAAACGCTGCCGCGCACGTCACACGCCTCCCAGGCCCAGGCCCAGGCCTTGCAGGCCTTGAGCTCCGCAATGCGGAGCTTCCCCCGCCGGCCTCGGGCTGGAGCCGCTACTTCGACCCCCAGTCCGGATCCGGAAGCGAAAGCACTTCCAGTGGAGGAGGAAATCTCGCTGCTGTTCTCTGTGTTTGAGGCATGGGACCTATCTCTACCACGAGGCGATGAAAAGGTTTTGGGGGGACGGGGCCCGGCCCTGCCCGTGAAGCTCTGCGAGGCGACGGGGGACTGGCACCTGGAGGAAGCCCGAGTGGAGGAGGTCGCACAGTCCTGGCTTCGGACTGAGCTGCGGGGCTGCGGCTGCCTTGAGTGCCTCCCAAAAGGGAAGCTGCTTTGAGGCCAGAACTGGGACAGCTGGGAGCTTCGGAAGTCAAAGAACTTCACGGACGCCTGGGCCTGCCGCGGTCACACACGGCAGCGCTGCTTTTTCTCTGGGCATGCGCAGGAGGGGCCAAAAAAGGGCCCACCGCCATCAAGGACCGTCTAGTCGTGTCTCTAGCTCAGAAGCTCTTTCTACAGCGTTGCAGGAATCGGCGAAACAAGCCGCAAGGTTCGGGAGATGTGCGGGTGGAGATGTGTGGAGGCGACCTGGTGTTGCAGGCCTCCAGCTTCGAAACGGCCCCCGGTGCCTCCAATTCCCTCGGAAGGGACAGGATCCTCACAGCCTTCGGCGCCGCTGGGCGGCGGCGAGCCGAGTGCCTCGGGAAACTTGCCGGCCGGAGAGGCGCCGCGTGCGCACACGCGCACCTCCCCAGTGGTTTCGCCCTAGCAGCTGCTCTGACCCTCACTTGCCCGCTGCCCATGTCCCATGGCTGCAGAAAAGCGGAGAAGCTGACGAGGAATGCAAGAGGAACATTCATTTGAGCTGGACCTCGGGAGTACTGGTAACCATGAACTGTGCAAACAGCCCCGTTGACGGAAGCAAGCAGCCAAGCAGCACCTCACGAACGTTGCAGCATGTTGCATATGTGGGACCACAACCCGGCCATCCGAGCTGATGGGCGCCGCCTGCTCCACAGAGTGGGGCGAGGAAAAGGCACTCGCGGAGGAGCAGCCAGGCATGCCAGGCTACCGAGGCACAAACCCCAGAAGCGCTCGAAGCGGTGCGCCCGAAGCGCTGCGCCCGAAGCGGTGCGATTTTTTTCTGAGGTTCCAAGGCTTTGGCGGCACGGAAGGCCAAGGCCCACTTGACCGTGAGGCCGGCGGCCGGAGCCGGAAAAACTGTCGTCCGGCGATGCCGATATGCGGAGCTGAGGCACTGGCACGACAAGATGATGATGTCGGCTGCATCCCAGGCGACCCAGAGAAAAGGATTTTTCTGACCTTAGTCGGCTCGTGACTTTGCTTTAGGCGGTCTTTGAGGGGGCCCAGCGCGGGGATGCCAAGAAGGTCACTGAGGCGCGCTGCCTGCCGACCAGCACTGCTGTCCATGCTGTCCTTGCTTGAGGCGCTGAACGCGCACGGCGATCCCAACTGCATCAACTTCGGTGGGTTCAATGCTCCGCAGACTGAAGGCTTCAGAGGCTTCGAGATTGGAACTGCCAGAGCGCTGAGGCCCTGATGCTCGCAGTGGGCGGTGGCTACACGGAGGCTCGCCGACGCCCACACACCCGCCTCCTTTGCGCCTGGGTGCATCTCTTCGCTTCCGCTTGCCGTGTCGGTGACCGTGAGACCGTGAGGTGATCGCGTTGCTGCTTCAGGCCAGGCCAGGGCCGACAGCGGTGCAAAGCCGCGGGGCTGCGTCGCGGCGTGGAATCGCGGCGTCTGAGGCCAGTGCCAACCCGAACAACGGGAAGAGCGGCCTGACGCCGCTGATGATCGCTGCGTCTTCCGGGCAATTGGAGGCGCCGGGATGCGCCGGGAGAGGCAGCGCCTCAAAGCGCAGAGAGCGCAGAGGGCGCTGTGAGGTGGCCCGGATGCTGGTGAACTGCGGGGCGGCGGCCACGGGCCACGGCGACCTGGACGGCAGGAGAGCGGCGAGTCGGGCGCATGCGGCGGCGCTCCGAGCCCGAGCGCGCGTGTGCTTGCGGCTTGCGCTTTCGGCCTATCCGGGCGAGGACCGCGCTCCACGGCGCGGCGCGGCGGGGCCACGCGGAGGTGGCCAAGCTGCTGGTGCAGGCGCACGGGCGCCGCAGGGCCCCACGCAGGGTGCAGAGTGCGCTTCACAAGCCAGTCGACGGGCTACGCGGCTACCCGCTTGCAGGCAGGAGCCTCCGTGGACATCGGAGACTGGCAGGCTTGCTTGTCAGCTTGTCAGCTTGTCAGCTTGTGGCTAAGACAAGACCATGTCGTAGGGGCTGAGCTTCGCAGTGAACAGGAGTGTACAGCCCTTATGCTGGCCGCACAAGAGGCGTGGGTTGAGTGTGCTTCTTCTTCTCCTCATGCCTCTTGTCCTTGCTTCCAATCTTGCTGCAGGGTCATGGCGACGTGCTCAAAGCGTGGGCCTTGGCATGTGTAGCAGACGTGCCTCTGCCATTTTTACTGGCTTTGGGCCGATTTGGCAGCGTGCTTTTCCAGGTGTTGCTTTGTGCCGGAGCGTTCTGCCCTGAGTGGAGCCATGAAGTAGCCACTCTCCCTGACAGTTGCACAGAAGCTGGACTCCGTGCTGTCGCTTTCTGAGGTCTGTCTCCTTGTCGAACAAGAGCGGTGCGGGCCAATTAGCACCATGTGGCGAACCTGTACCTTGGACAGCTAGAGGTGACTCGGCGTTGAGCGCTTGCGTCAAGAGTGGCCACGAGGCCAGACTTGGCGGCAGTGACCACCGAATCCAGCGGAGAAATTTTGGGACAACGCATCTGCCGAAAGCGTGCAGAGTTGCGAGCGAATGCGTTCGTGTTTGGAGCAGGGAGAGAGGTGGGTGGACATCTGTGTATGTGTGCGTGTGTGTCGGTGTGTAATCCCCGTCTGTGGCGGGTCCGTGCAGGATTGCGCATGCCGTTTATCGTCAGACAGAAGCGTGGAGTCTGAGTGTTTTTACAAGAGCAATTGCCCAACGAAGAGGCTTTTTTGACTAGGCACTGATATCGGTCCGCGAAGCTGGACCGACGAGCCTGCCTGTATCGGAAGTCAGAGCATCATGACCGAGTCTGAGTATCAGGTGTATTTCAGGTGAAAGGACCCAGTGTCGCAGTGGAGATCTGCACACGTGCGTGCGTGTGTGCGAGTATGTGTCTGTGTCTGTTTGCGTGTGTGTGTGTGTGTTTGTTTTTTTTACTATGTTAGTACGTGTAATGATTGTGTGTTGATGGTGTCTGTGAAGTTTTCAGGGAGGCATGTCCTCCGGCCATTGGAGGCGTGCCTGGAGACCATGTTGCGAGCGGGTGCTCCCGTCAATGCGGCCAACAAATCCACAGGCGTTTAAAGTTTTAAAGCGACCTGGGCCAGAGACTGTCAGAGACCTTGCCTTGGTTCCTCAGGCAACTCGGCGCTGGCGGAAGCTTCAAGAGTTGGAAGTGAGGCGAAGGGAGAGGGAGCTTCCGCAAAAAGCTGAGAAAGGCCTCGACAATTGCCGAGGCGATGGTCCGGAAGCTCTTGCAGTACCAAGCAAACGTGAACTTCGGCAATCTTCGGCCGAGCTCCTGGCGACGTGTGAGCTGCAACTGCTGCACCTCGTTTCTTTTTCAGGAAGGAGACGCCCCTGATGTTAGCTGCAGCGGCTGGTCACGAACAGGCACTGGCAGACTGGGGCACGCCTACGTATCGGCTTCAGAGTTGAATCTTGAAGGTGGTCCGCATGCTCCTCGTCTCCGGTGCCAACACTGCTGCAGAGGCTGGTGAGGAATGAAATGTCAAATCTCGCACTGCGGCGCACCGATTGCAGATGCTGTTCAAGCTGTTCTCTCCTTAATTGACTCTTCAGGGGCCTGGGCATGGAATGCAGCTGCATCCAAATCCCATCATGGCATGCTCAGCAAGTCCTCTTTGGGTTCGAGGAGCACGCTACCCTCGACTCAAGCGTCGCTCAAGGTGGCAGGAAATGCTCTATTGATCTCATACTCAAAGGACAGAGCAAGAAGGCATCTCCGAACTCCGCACATAGCGTGTGCTTCCTCGTGGAGTTCCCAGTGTTCTTGCTTCTCTTTGTTTCTCCGGTTTTCACGGGCGTCAGCGTGTGCAGTTAGATCATTGCATGGAATGTTGGAAACGGTGAGATCGGCATGCAGGATGTGAATGGCCATACGCCGATCATGCATGCTGGGGCCAGAGCCGTTGCCGGCACCCTGAAACCAAGGCATATGCGCAAATCGTGCCAACCAAGGCAGCTGTGAGCAACGTGGCGGTGGCTGCACCGGCTGTTGCGCGACAAGCAGGCGAAGACTCCTTGGTTGTGCAGAGCTGCACGTGCCAGGTTCAGGCACTACTGGATTTCGGTGGCAATCCCTCGGTGGTGAGTCAGGCGTGGCCGTTCGCAACGCGTGTTTTCTTTACTGCATCTGCTAGAGGTGGACTGCAACACGCCCTCCACACTCGCAGCGATGCACGGGCGGAAGCAGGTGGCATTGAACCAGCTGCAGCCTCGCACACCCTACTTGCCTGCCCTGCTGCCAGTGCTACGATCTCCTGATCTGGGCCGGGGCTTTCGTGCCAGCGCTGGAGGAGAGTCACTTGTTGAGGGCTGGTTTCCAGGATGAACTCAATCTGTCAGTGGCTTATTCCTTCTTTGTGGATTCGGATGTGCTGACTCTTCAGCAGGAAAATGGCTAGCAGCTGACTTGGTGAGATGTGATAATGCACCACCCAGCTGGGGCAATCACAAAGATGTGATTGTCGCATGCTGGCGCGACCTGCGCAGTCTGTAGCTCCTTGGAGAGAATTCGCACACGGCTCCAGAAAACTCAGGCGCGGTGACGTTAACGAACCTCGTTTCGAAGCCTGAAAAGCTGATGCGGCTGACATTCCCGGACCGCGGCGGACCGCGGATGCAAGCAAATGGGACGACTGAAAAGAAATGGTCTCGGGCTAGTAGGGTCATGCCCAGACTCCCCAGACTCCGACTCCACTCCGCCGAGTTCGGGGCTTGGTCTTTGCTCGCTTCTCGGAGGCGCTGGCTTCTGAGCCCTGCAGTACGAACGGGGGCGGCTCCGTTTCCGACGCGGGAACCGCGCGGCCGAAGGCAGGTCTCCAAAAGCTTGGGGCTATGCCGGGCTACAGTACGTAGTAACGTAGTACGTAGGAATGCTCGGAGGTAGTGTCCGAGCTGGCGAAGCTGGATCCTATCGTCCGTGACTTCGCATGTGCCCGAGTGAGTGCAGCACGCTGGGCTCCACGGGCCCGGCCCGGCCGTTTCGCCGAGAGCCGAGGTCCGGGATGAGTTCAGGCGCGCGCGAGCGTCGAAAGTGCTCGTCGTCGTTGACGTAAGTGTCGCAACTAAGAGGTGAACATATTAGATTCTAATCCAAAATATTTTATGATTATATGGATGATCTTTGCTGGCCAGTTCAAAGTTGGAGATATTGGAGGCTCAAGAAGAAGCTCCGTGAGATCGAGGCCTTGCCCTTGCGGCCCTTGCGCGTCGCCCTTAAGAGGCGCTTTCCAAACGCGTCGCCTTCTTGGAGGCTCT
Source organism: Symbiodinium sp. clade A Y106 (assembly GCA_003297005.1). Taxonomy (NCBI): domain Eukaryota; class Dinophyceae; order Suessiales; family Symbiodiniaceae; genus Symbiodinium; species Symbiodinium sp. clade A. The sequence goes on along the minus strand of BGNK01001665.1, from coordinate 110,025 downwards.
CGAGGCCGCCGGCGCTTCGGGGAAGAGCCTCGAAGCCGCCCAGGCAAGGCCGCGGAACGGAACGGAACGGCCGTNCCCCACAGAAAAAACAACAAACCACGGTTTCGGCAACAGATTCATGGATGAGTTTGGGTTTTCGCGTCTCGCGGCAGGTGGCCAAGGTGTCCAAGAAAGGTTCTGGACTCGGAAGCACCGAAAAGCCCGTGGCGATCTCTCAAAAGCCCCATGCGAGTCCTTTCAAGGACAAGTCCTCTCCGACCTTCGCCTGGTGGACCAGCACATCTCGGAGGCGCCGGCTGCGGGTTCTGCGGCCCTGCATGGCCCTGCCCGCCCTGACAGTTCCTGCGCTGCCTCGAGGCGCTGGCTGACTTCCAAAAGCGTCAGCCGCTGCCGGGAGCGCAGCAGAACGAGGGTAGACTAACAGCAGGAGCGCGAGGGGCTGCAGCAAACGTTAAGCTGCAAAGCTCAAGCTGAACTGAGGCCTTTGGCACCCAGAAGCTCCGAGCAGCAAGCGTCGCCAGGCGCCTGCTTTAGAGTCGCTAAAGGATCCAACCTGGGCGCTAGGGCTGCCTGATATCGTCGGAACGGCGCGAGAGGGTGGGAAGGGCGTCGTGTGCGCGCGTCTCTCAGCCGTCACAGGTGCACGTAGCTCCGGGAGCTCGAAGGTGTGGCTGTGCTTGTCATTCAGATCTGACCAAAAGACTTCGAAGCCGAAGAGTTTTCTTAACGACGATGGGAGCATGACACCACCGGTGCTGAGTTGACCATGTCAGCTGATGATACCGATGAGGATGACGACGACGATGATGATGATGCTGATGATGATGATGGTAATGACTATGATGTGAAGATGAAGATGCAAAAGCAATTCGCTGTCGTCTTAGACGTGGACATCGCAAACGTCGTGGTGGTGGTCGTCATCGTGGTGGTTGTTGTTGTTGTGGTTGCGGTTGTGGTTGTTGCGGTTGTTGGTCGTTGGTTGTGGTTGTTCCTGTTGTCGTTGTTGGCAGGTGGCGGGTCTTGCCACCGCACAGGGTGCAGCGATTTCGGGGCTGCAATGTGCCAAAACTCGAGTTTTGGGACATCGCAGCTTGGAAGAAATGCGAGTTGCCTTTCGTATATATATATATATATATATTTTTTTTTACTGCGTGCTCCTGGAAAAAACCGAGGTGTTTGCACATTCGCATGCCACTGTTATCGGCATTTGCGATGATCCACGCCTTCTCTGTTTCCGCTTTTTGCTTGCAAGTCGGCTGCTTTCTTCTTTTGAGGGGCGGGTCGGGTGATAACGTCCATGGCAATGCGGCTTATGTCTCTAGTGTTTTTGTTTTTGCTTCCGTGCAAGCTAAGGGACTGATGGTATATATGATGATGAAGGTGATAATAATGCTGATATTGGTGGAAGAAGAAGATGATGCTACCGATGGTGGTGATGATTGCCTTGACTATGATGAGGATGCTGTTGATGATGACAATGATGACGATGCTGACGATCAAGGTGACGGTCATAAGTAGGGTAACTATGATGAGCAAGATGGTGATGATGATGCTGGTGAGGATAACGATGGTCATGACCATAACGATGATCATGGCAATGGCAATGACAATGCTGCTCCGTGTTGCTGCTGTATTCATGTTATTTGTGAGACCGTCCCAATACAAGAGTCTCGAGGCCCGTGGGCTTTCCAAACAAAAGCTTTAACACAAACTGACCCAAAACGGAAGCAAGATAAACGACAAGCATCACGGTGTTTACGACGCTTCCGTAAACACACTCTGCAACTAACAACAAAACAAGAACCATGGAACACACAGCCGGCAAAACGTCGTCTAGTTCACGAAAACCACGTAGAAACTTGAAGTTGTTGCAACTTTCAGCAAGTCGTTAGTTCCAGGCCACAACAACCTGAGCAAGCTGAGATGCTATATACTCTAGTCTCTAAGTAAGCTGCGATTTTCAGCTTGAGAAAGGTGAACAAGCAAAGTGTCTTGCAGCCACGTAGCTGACCACGACAATCTGATCCTGGCCAACCAACTAGTGTAAGTGTGGCTTGTGCCATCTGACAACCTGGTGCACTTACAACCGTGGGCCTTAAGCAGGCGCCTTACACACCCTCGCCCCAAACAGTCTTTTGCCCTAAACCGAACAAACTCGAACTGTAAGAACATCGCAAACCCTGCAACCCGAAACCCAACACAGTTCCAATACCGTAGACGACTGCAAACCATTAGAGCACCATAAGCCCGAACAGTTGTTGTGGCCTCCCAATCGCAGCTTTCCAAGCTTGGTGGAGAATTTTCTCTGCTTACCCAGATCGATGACCCAGCTTGCTGTGGCTAGGAAAAGCTCAGCTTACTCGGCTTGATCTGGCGAACATTTGATCTCAGCTTGCTCAGTTTGCAGTGGCGTGGAAAATCCACGCCTTAACAATCTGAGATTTGCCAAGCCCCAGCATGCTGGGAGAGCCGAGATTCTCCAAGCCACACGAAGCTGAGAGCCGATCATTCAGGGATCTTACTTGTGTTATTGCTTGCTGCTTCCATCAGCCATCCCGAGAATCGGGCGAGACTTGCAAGGACGCGCGGGTCACCGGCAAAGCACACGGTGGCCGAGGCCTTTACTAGGACATGATCAAGTACTCAAGATCTGGCTACCAGTATGGTGTTTTTCAAGCGAGAAGCTTTAGGTTTTGCAGAGTTTACGGGTTTAAGTGTTTGGGGCTCAAGGCGGGATTCCTGCAAGTCATGCGAGGCAACTGGCTTGGAGCTGTTGCTGCATGAGATGTGTCTTCTAGAGTGCTAGAGCTGTGCTGCAAGGTGCTGCCACTAACATTGGTCGAGCTGGCTACACCGTCGCGGACTCAGCCTGTGAAAGTCCAGCACCTAGTCCTCTCGTCGTCTACAGCTCGCTCTCCTCTGTTTCGAGGCTCGCGAGGACGAGTTCTGGTGAGCAGATGGCCGATGGGCACCGCAGAGCTATGCGGAAACTCCCGCACAGCCCGCCAAGCCATCTGGGAGCGAAATCGAAGTGTGGCACATGCTGGCCCATTGCTTGTAACTTGTAACGAGTCCAAGGGTCAGTCCTCAGCCACAGTGTTGCCTCATTCCCGTGCTCTACGCCGCAGTTGTACTCTATGCTCTATAAGCGCTGACAAGAAATCCCTTAGCGTCAGCAATGCAGTTCAGGCTAACTTGCCAGAGAACCTTCATCCATGCTGAAGGCCCCGAGGATGAGGACGTGCCCACGTGCCAGAGACGAACGCAGAGCGCACCACCAGAAGATCGAAGCACCGAACGCAGCACCTACGTGAGCGCCTTGGCCAGCCGCGCAGACCAGCTCCATTTTTGGCTCCGGAAGCGGAAGCAGGGAGACTACAAGGACGAGAAGGAGACGGAGAAGGAGTCTGCAGAGTCGGATGCCTCCACCCGGGCCGACTCCAGCGCGAGCCAGAGTTGGAGTCTCCGGTCGCCTTTCGCCGGCTCGGAGTCGCAATCGGAGCCGGAGACCTTCCTCCAGGAGTTCTCCTTGGGAAGTCTCGGCCACCCCGAGGCCGCCAGGGGATCCGCCTTGTTGCCTCTTTCTGCGTTGCTGCACTTGCTCCCTTTCGCCCCCGCTGAGGTGTGCCACAGGCCCTGCGTGAACTTCGCGAAGGGCTTCTGTGCGGCAGGCTCCTCTTGCGACTATTGCCACCTCTCTCACGTGGAGACGCCTTTGGTGACCGCGAACAAGGAACTTCGAGTCATCCTGCAGCAGGCGACGGAGTTCGACCTGCTCTCGATTGCGGTGAAGCACGCCTGGACCCGTGCATCTGAGCCTGCAAGATCCCATGTCTTCCTTTGCAGCAAGCCGCAAACCCCTAAATTACTAAACCCCTTGAGCTCTGCACTTCAGGCAGCTGACAAGGGTTTCCTGGAGAAGGCCAAGGAGGCCAAGGTCTTGACATTGCTGGAGGAGAGACTCCAGCGCCTTTTAGAGACCAAGACCGAGACCGGCCTCAGCCAGAAGCATCAGGGCAAGCTCGATCGCTTCATGGCCAAGATGCCCTTCTCAGGACTCATGGGCCTTGCACTACGTAAGTCCCAGGATGGCAGCCACACTGCCATGGTGAAAGCGGCAGTGGACAGCTTGCGAAGCAACCTGTCCCAGTAGTTACATAGTTAGGCTTAAGGGGTGCCCCCCCAAAGACGGACTTTTTTCGAGGCACCTCGAACTGTTTTATCCTTCGACGAGAGAAACCACCGTCGATCCAGCGGCCCCTCTTTCGGCTCACCGTACCTCTGGGTTTCTGCTCACCCCTGCAATTCCCTGAAAAACGGGGCCAACTCTCGGGGATCCGCCTTTAGCGCCGCACCGGAGGCGAAGACCCATGCCGATGGTGTGTGCACTGGCGAAACCACCCGCCGAACGGCGCTCTGTTCGCTGCGCAAAACGGTCTGAGTGCTCCGTGTGCGGAAGCCGTGAAGGCATCGGTCGCAGACAGAGCCGGAGCAGAGCAGTGCTCTGGAGTCTCGCAACTCCGCAGCCATTGCCCAATCGAGCCTCGTTTCATCTCGCTCTGCTTCTGTCCGCTTCGCTCTGCTGTGCGATGATCGGAATCTTGGGGTCTCGGCGAGGCCAGATCTCAGGGACCGGCAGGGCCGGAGCCTTTCGCTGTGAGCCGCAAGACAGCCGCCACACCTTTCTGCAGCGCTTCCAGGAAAGCCGGGAAGAGGCGGAGCCACCAGCCTTCCTAGCGGTTGAGGATGCTTACGAGCGTGCCGAGGCCTACTATGAGACGATGAAGAGAAACATCATGGCAGAAGCAGTGTCCTCCTTTCGGGCTGCGGGTGCGGGTGCGCGAGTGCTGGATGCAAGGCCAGCGCAGGCAGGCTTACTGGTGACCAAGCTGATCAACGGTCAAGATGGTGATCTGCGAGCATCTGGCGCAGCAGATCTTCAGCTGAAGGATTATGTGGTGGAGTTCGATGAGGAGCTTTTCTGGGTGACGAAGTGCGAGGTGAGCTCTGCCCAGGTTCCTGGAGGCACTAAGTACACTGCTGAACTGGAAGGCTTCTCCTCTTCCGGGCGCGAGCTTCGTTATCCCGAGGACTTTCGTTTTTACTCGGACATCATCTTGAAGCTGTGAGCGCACATCTTTGTGGGAGACTACATGAATCGTTACCGCTGCGCCCGTGAGCTCTTGAACGGCACTGGGTTGACAGACCCTCAGCTGGAGAAGGCAGTTCTGAACCCTGGCACCAGGTTCCTGGCACATATACACTTCGTGAAGACTTGATGCCCATCAACAGCGACCAGCGCTCGGCTGTTCATGGCTTGTCATCACGTCTCGAAGTCATCCACGGCCCTCCAGGCACAGGCAAGAGCACAACAATCTTCCACATGCTACGCTCGCGCTTGCCTTCGATGGATTGTGCGGCCATCGTAACTTGTGTTACCAACCAGGCGATTGACGCCGTCGTGGAAAAGTTGGCGCAAACGCACGACTCTCTTGGCGGCTTGCGCATCCTGGTCCTCGGGAATCCAGATCGAGTTGGACGGACAGCTGGGCAGTACACCTTAGACAACTTGTGCAAGAAGGATGAAATAGTCCTCAGCATGAAATGGGCCACAGAACTGCTATCAAAAGCGTCGAAGGCTGTGACTGAACTCCAGGCTGCAAGGAGGGACCGACTGTGGAGGCCTCATCGCAGGTCCCGGCTTCACCTTTCGCTAGTTGAGCGGCTTCCTTCCGTCGTCCGATATCGTGCGGAGCTCGAGGCAGAGAACCGTCAGCGCCGACAGCATCAAGAGGCACCAAAGGCGTACGACCCCTTGAACTTCTACCTGCACCGCCTTGACGACATCAAGCGAAAGCTGGCAGCGGCGGTCAGCTGAGGCCAGTCAGATTCTTGAGAAGGCGCCGCTTCGGTGTTCCCTCACCTTCCCGCTTCTACGAATGGAACATCCACAGTTTCAGCCTTCGCATTCAGAAGGCTTATCAACGCTCCGAAGAGGCCTTGAGCTTGGCCCAGAACACGGCAGCGGCGCGGAACATCCGCAGGACGCGGGTCCTCTTGTGCACCATACCCTCGAGCTACAAGGCCACGCATGGCATTGATGTGTTCCAGCTTTGTCCTGGAGCCAGTGCCGCAGGTCATGCAGCTGCAGGAAGACTACCAGGCCTTGAATCTTGTCATCCTCATGCTTGTTGTTTACACACAGCCGCGAACTTTGTAACTTTGTTTCAAGGACGACTTCCCCAAGAGGCTTTTCATGGGCTCATCTTTGTATTGGTGTGGATACTTGGTACCAGAATCTGTTTTTGTTCTCTCTTTCGAGGTTGCTGGGCGATCACAAGCAGCTCAGCCCATTGGTCTTGGCCTCGGGCGGGGACCGCGAGATCAAGGACAAGAGCCTCGGCAGATCACACGCTGCGCTGCTACGCGGGTTTTTGGCCTACATTCCGTTGCCGAGGAACGTCGACCGCAGCTTAATGGAACGGGCCATTGACAACAATCTCCGTCCCCACTCACTTCGAGTCCAATATCGCATGCCGGAAGTCCTTTGCAATCTGGTGTCAAGCCTGTTTTATGGCCGGTGCCCGAGTCGATTCGCGACGCGAGCCAGGCACAGGCATGGCCCATGGCATGGCCCATGGCTGCGGCTCAGCTCGCTTGAGGTGGCTCTCTTCGGACGGCTCGAGAGACGAGTGTCACAGACCGTCTGAGTCGGCTCAGCCTCGGGCCAGGGCAGCAAGGGCAGCCCAGGCCCAGCACTGCTTGGTACACATTTTCTCCTTGATTTGTGACTTAGATCCCGTTGTGGTGTGTATGTGTGTATGTGTGTATGTGTGTGATGATCTTCCTGGAAGAGGCAGCCCGAGCTGCGCTGGTTCAACGGTTGAACCGTCCAAGAGCTGGACGTGGGCACCTCGAAAGTGAACCATGCCGAGGCGGTCCAAGTCATTGAGCTGCTGCCTGGCGCACTGCCGGCTCTTGCTGGACGCGCTAGGGTGGTAGGGTGCAGCCGGCCGGTGGTAGTGTTGCCAAGGTTGAGATCTGATCCTGTCCTGGGCCGTACGTTCGACCCCGTGATGGTCATCACTCTCTACAAGCCGCAAGCGGCCCTGTTGCAGGATGCGCTCGCGAAGGCTCTTGATCCCCGTCGCATGGCCTTCATCAAGGTTGGCCTTCGGCTGTGCGAGACAGTGCTATGCGGCTGTGCTGTCCGTGCTTTTCTCCTCGTCTGTCCTTTCTTCAGGTGGTCACCGTCGATGCTGCCCAGGGGTCCGAGGCTCCGCACATCGTGCTCTCCACGGTGCGGAGCAACTCTGCTCGGAGCATCGGCTTCGCTCACAACCACAAGCAGCGGGCTATGGAGATGATGGAGCGCAGCGCGAGCAAGGGCAAAGGGAAGGGCAAAGGCCAGGACAAAGGCGGAAAAGGCAAAGGTCCCTCGTCAGCAACTTAACAAGGACCCTCTTTTGCGCTTATTTTGCTTCCGTGTTTCCTGTGCAGCACCTGAGGCATGGATGTGCGGCCGTGTGAGCTCGGTGATCACTGGTCACATCGTGGCCACTGCCAATATGGACGAGATCTCCGCTACTGATGCCACAGTTCTCAGACCCATTCCAGTGTGCACGAGAGGGGCGTGGTTGTGGAAATGCGATATTTGTCACAGAATGGAATCTGTGGACCACTCGCATCACATGCTTTGGTCTACAGATTCGTTTGCAAACGTGTGTACAGACTGCATAGATAATGTGGCAGTGCCGTCCTGCTTTGTCGCGTGGCTAAATTGTAGATGCAAAGACGTTTGCAGGTGTTGCTGACCTCCTCCCTCAATAAAGCAACGCGACAGGCACATCTTCCGTGCCACATGCCACCGCCACTGCCCTGATTTTTTGCTGGTTTTCCATAGCTGATGGATTCAGCAGCCCGAAATGCAACATAAGCCGAAAGTAAAACATACCTCGGCTCACAGGAGGCTTCGCTTGGATGCTGAAAGCTTTCTCTTTTTCCCTATACTTCTTGGGCTGGTCCACGCTAGCTTTGTTTGGATTGGAATTTCCGAGTTCTTGCCAGACAAAGCCAGCGAGTGCTATTTCTGCCATGAGACTGCAGACATGACAGCTGCGAGCCAAAAATCACATTGTCAACTGGCTGTCCACGCGCTATGCCCGAACGAGAGATATTGTCCGACTGCCCCAAAGCCGTTCTTGGCTTTGCCATCTCGATGCCCTTGAATAGAACGTAGTACGTGGCAGAGAAAGTGACGAAAAGCTTGTGGTCGCGAAATCGACACCCAGATCCAGATGTAGCTAGATTGCTCGCTGGCGATAAAGACTAGGACTTCTAGCAGGCACACATGCCAGAGCAGCGGAATGCGCGTGCAATGGAAATGGACGGCCGCCGCGCTTGCCTTCGCAGTTGCATCTCGTGCGCCGGCCTTCTGTGGCCAGCCGCGACACTGCGCCGCGTCTGGAGTCCTCAGCTTCAGCCCTTGCTCTCGCGCCTGCGCCTCAGGTGAAAGAAGCTTCCCAGCTTCAGCCCGAGCCGCCCAACGGACGAGAGCCGAGCGGGGCTCCCGGGGCTCGAGCCGCGCCAGCCGGGTGAGCCGAGCCAAGGCGGCCACTGCAAGCAAGGCGAGGTCGACGCTGAGTAACAATAGTATTAACAGTACCAACAGTAACAGCAGTAACAACAGCAATAATAATGGTAGTAGCAGTAGTCGTCGTCGTCGCAGTAGTAAGAATGGTAACAATACCGCCTTGTTGCAGGTGGAGGCGGTGGAGCAGTATTTGGCCCGCATCGGAGGCTCAGCCAAGATCCGCGCCTTGAAGAGCGCCCTGGCCGGCCTGGACCGCGACTTCCTGCATCTCTGACCAAAATCTCTATCCCGGTTTAGGGTTCAGGGCCTGGCCTTCTGCACGGACCTCTTCCAAACCTACCGCCTTCGGCATGTCCCCAGGCAGAAGTATTTTGAAGTCACTTCTGACGACATTGTCAAGTCGAGGAAGGTGGGCTACTGAGATTGGTGGGAATGCAGGATGTGTAGTGTAGGGCACGTAGTTCTTGACAGGGTCACCAGAGACATGAACGAAATATCAAGGAGCACCCTGGCTGCAAACGCTGCCGTCGCAGCACCTGCGCGTGACTATTTTGCATCCGAGGTTCCTGAAGAGCAAGGGAAGTGCTCCTCTGACACTTGTTATGGAGACCTTCTCGGTTCCGAGAAGGTGGCTAGCCTCACACGAAGACTTCCTTGCTCCTCGGAGAAAGACAGCTCTAGACCCGATTGGTTTGTGCTTGAAAGCGATGCCCTGCATACGGAAGAAGGTTCAAGGCGGACGCATCCGGCTGCGTGTGCGCCAGACGGATCAGCCGGAGGCATCACCCAAAAACCCTCTCCTCGAATCCTGCTGCACCTATTCGCAGGTCGAGATCGTGGAGGATCATGTTGGTGTCTTCCAGATGCGGCCGAGCTCAGAGAGGACAGCGAAACAGGAGATCGCCCGTTTGAGGGTCTTCTTGATGAGCCAGGCCGGTGTTTTGCATGAGTTTTCGAAAGAAATAGCGAAAACTCCGAGTCAGTGCACAGGTGGCACGTCTGCCCACCTCTGTGCAGACCAACGTGTGCATCTCAAAGAGGGCAGAGGTCAAGCTGCCAAAACCTGAGTCGCAGCTGAGGCGCTGCGCCGCCTCAAGGGCATGTGGCATCCGGATGTCGGGGGCTCAGGGGGCCCAGCCCAGCACGGTCCACGGTGCAGGCGGAGCGGCGGAGAGGAGTCTGCCCCCTTTAGGCTGCCCCTGGTCAGTATCTTGGACATGACGCTGTCATTGCAGAGGCGGGGGCGCGATTCCGGCTTTGGGCCAAGGGAGAGCGAAGTCGAAACGGTTGAACCAGTATGACTCGGCATGTCCCAAATGCGGAGAGGAACCCCTGCCAGCTACGCTGCAAAGCGGAACAAGATACGAAGGATTCTACGTGCAGACAGTACGGTTTGGCACCGTCGCAGATCCCAGCAGTCTCAAGTCATGCTTTTTGCTGAGTTTAGGCCCTCACAGTCTCCACGATGTCCCAGCTCTCGGAGCCGAAGAGCCAGGAACAGCAAACAGCCTGCTATTGACTGCAAGATGAGTCAAAACCCCAGTGCGACCTCGAGATGTCAGAACAGCCTCCTGCCATCATTTTTGCATCCCTGCAACGGATGATCAAATTACAAGTATCTTCCTTGCAGTCAACCGATGCGGCATGCTGTGCTTTATGACTTTATGCCACAGGACTGCGAGTTCAGGTAGTGTAAGCAGTACAGCATGGTCAGCATGGCATCTCACACCGTATGTGCGTCTGGGAACATGCACGAGATCGCAAACGAGTGCTGCAAACCTAGTGGAGTGCACAGCCTGTACAGCCTTGTAAGTTTGCCAAGATGACATTGGCATTTCGCAATGTAGTGGGGATGTCATGTACTTTTTTGTGGCTACATCGGCCAACAGTAGTGCCCTGACTCGGAGAGCTCAGAGAGAGGGAGAGAGAAAGCTGATTTTGGTTTGCCAGTGGTGCGAGGTCTTTCGCTTCCTCTGCTCCGTGGAGGTCGCAGCAACCGGACTTCACATCCCACCATCCGAGGGATAAAACGAGCAACGCCAAGGGACTACCAGCATCCGTCTTTCGTCGTGAGGAAGAGCTGCTGTGCTGCCATGCCGAAGCTTCAAAAGGGGCAATCAAATGCGGAACCCTTCGGTCCTTCGGTCCACTCCATTTCCATTCCCACAGAGCGACAAGATCCTACGATCCAGCACATGTGCTAACTTCGAAGCCCCTTGCAGCCTCAGCCTTTATTTAGCCATGGGCTGCGCTCAGCTGCGTGCTGGGTGCCGCAGGTGGGGCAACGGGACGAGTGCACGTTTGACCCACCTTCCTTGCCTTCCTTTGCTGCCACAGCTCAGGTCATGGAGAGCTTCCAGGAGGACACACATGTGTGTGCTCGTCCGCTCACCTGGCCGCATGCACGCACTCTCGCACGCTTGCTCGCAAACACGCTCGCTCCTTCGCATGCAGACACGCTGCACGCTCGCACGCTCGCACACACACAGCATGCATGCATTTATACGTGTATATGTATATGTATATATATATATATAGCAGTGCCACTGACACAACAGCTCTAGGGCGTCTCGGTTGTCTGCCTCATGGGACTGGCGGAGGCGGTTGCGCAGGTGTCGTTTGAACCGCTGCGGGTGACTGGAAATGAATTGGGCCCACAGCGGCCAAGCTGCCGCAGTGAGGGGCGGCCAATTGGTAGGCTCGTCCGCCACGAACCAGACTAAATCAGCTTGGACAACTTGACACCAGCAGGCTTCTTCCTGGAGTGCCGCCCACAGGAGTGGTGGGCCCGCAACCGTGAGGGAGACAAGTAGGCTGAGTCGTGCCCGTCGCGCAATTAAGGTCAACCTCCAACAGCCTGTGGACCAGTGAGCAAAGGGAAGTGGCAGGCGAAAGAGGGAGTCACCGCCAGCATCCCTATACAGCAGTCTGCGTACCAGTTTGGAGTATCCAGTCTCAAGCGTTTTCCAGGCTTTACCCTCTGGGATCCACTGACCGATATTGAAGAAGGTGGGTGTAACGGCCGAGGCGAAGATGGCTGCACGGGTGGCAAGACTCAGGCCAGGGTTGTTCAACAGTAGTGTCTTGGAAGATTCGTATGAGCTGGTCGCCTGTGCAAGCCTATAGCGGGTTTCTTGTGACATCGAAAGCCTGCCATCGATGTAACCTCCCAAGTGCTTGTAGTACTCAGCGACCGGAATACTGACAGCCAGGTCAGGAAGGCTGAGATGCTGTTCGCCATGCCCAAAGAAACGGCGCTTAGCCTTCGCAAGACCCTTGCCAACTAGACTGAAGACCAGGGCTGTCTTACCAGGACGCAAATTGGGTGACATACCATGACCTTCGCAGAAACTGACTACCAATGAACAGAGGCGCTGCGTGCGCTCGAGAAGAGCAGTGGGAGTGTCAGCTGCAGTGTAGAAGGCTGAGTCATCAGCCCAAGTGGCATCGGTTGCGTCAAGGAGCTGATCGCCCTGGGTTCCGTACAGTCCAGCTTGGGAGTCAAATGCCAGCTGGCAACCCAAGCCCGCAGCGACAACATGTTCCTGGATTTGGTGCAGCACTCGGGAATACACGTGTGCAAAGATGAGGTCAGCCCAGCTTTCTCCTGGGCGGCTGCCAGCGAGACTGGAGCAGACCCGGGCGCCATCTGAGAAACGAGTGACAAACCAGGTATGCAGGTGAATGTCTTTGACAATTTTTCCCAGTGCATCTGGCAATCCGGCCTGGCTGAGCATACCACCAGCATGGATGGTTTCGAGGAGTTCAAGCATATCCTGCTCAGTCAACCCGAATCTATGAAACAGGAGCCTGATGGTGTGGTCCTCCCGAATGTCGCCACAGGCCAGCTCCCTGATGATCCTATAGTAGGCAGCTGCCGTATCAAGGAACAGAATCGAAGCGCTCCGCTTGCTGGAGCGGCATCGACGAAGACAGGAGAGCACGTATAGGGACGCAAAGGCAACCGGTGCCCGTTTTTTGGATCCAAGGTGGAGTCCGTGGAACTCGTCTCTGCAGTGCTCCTGCGCCTTGTTGCGCACCAGGCGGTGATATATTTTCCCAAGGTTATTGCTGACAAACAAACTTCTGTAGTTTGAGACTTCACTTTGAAGTCCAGAGCGTTTAAAAGCTTCGAAAAGAACGCCGCCCCTCCACTGGGCCGGCTGCCGCTGCCGGAGCATCGACTTAAGCACAAGTGGCAGCAGTGCTCGAGCGCAGGCGTTGGGGGAAGCACTCAACGCATCAGCAGGGATACAGTCCAAACCTGCCGCTTTTCCTTTCGGGGCAGACCGCAAAACCTTGGTGACGTCCTCGTAGCAAGGGAGCATACTGATCTGCCATTCACAGCCCGCATCGTATCTGCAGAGCATGGAGTCTCCGAGATACTCTGAGACCGAGAGGACGTCTCCCTGCTCTTGCTGTCCGAGCTGGTGCAGCCAAACAGCGTCACGCTGTGACCTGGTGGCAGCTACGGTTTGGTCAACCGGGTGGAGCAGTACTGGCAGGGGCCTACACTTGGGCTTGGCCTTGGCCCCGCCAAGACCCGCAAGCTTGACTCGTTGCAACACCTTAGCCGCTCCCTGGTGTCCTTCCCTGGCTACGCTCTGCAGGAAGGCATCCTTTGCAATGTTAATTGCCCGTCGGATGTTCCGGGTGGCCAGCTTAATAGCCAAAGCAGTCACTCCATAAAGAAGACCTTGCTTCTGCACGAGTCGCTCCACAGCATGATCCTCCTTGGTTTTCCACTGAAAGAAGGCTCTGGCCGCGAGGTCCAGCCAGAGTGTGGCTCTGTGGCGTGTTCTGCACTTGAGGCCCTGCTTGGCGTCACGAAGAGCCCAGACTTCTTCCGGTACGTACTTCGCAGTGTGTGCTTTTTTGGGTAGGGCAAATTCAGCATCCAGAGTGGTACGCACGTGATCCTCAAGGGCCTGACAGTGCAGATCTGGATGAACCTCCCAGCCAGGCTGTGGGAAGGTCTCAAAGCAACGGCGGAGGAGGTGTCGGCCCTCCTGGGTGGCCATTTTAGAGGTATCATACCTTGTGCGGTGCAGCTTTTGCATGACCGTGGGGGGTATCAAGAAGACCTGTAATCTGTGCCCGTAGCAGTTTGTGATCATCCTGCGGGCTGCCATTGTCAAAGGCTGGGTCAACCTCAGAGCGCACAGCTTCGACAGTGGCACGACCTCCAACAAGGTTATAGTCGATACGGTGTGATGTGCCGCTGGGATGGGTGTACGTAGCATGCTCCCGGCAGTGCAAGGAGCTGTACATTGAGGGAAGCCAGATCCCCGCCTCGGCAAAGGCTGCTGCCGCCTTCCATCCCGTTTCATCACTATCCTGAAATTCAGCATCACCGGTGACCCCTTGATAGCATGTGGGGAGGCGGCCATTCAGGTCTATACCTCCCAGGAGCAGGTCAGCATGCTTGATACGCTTCAAGCCAGCAGCTAGCTGTTCAAGAAAAACGTTGCGTTCTGCACCTCGGCCTGTGTGCGGGCAATGGCAGCTTACTAACCCAAAGCGGCGGCCCCCCTTCGTGACAAGGAGGATGAGAAGCCTGGGCTGTTCACATAGCACCGCTATGTCGTGTTCGTCGATGAGCAGTGGGCCTTCGGGGAGCTCAACTAGACCGCGCGTGCGATGTATCCATATGGCCGTACCCCAATGTTTGTCAGCACCGGACTGGATGCGGAGGTAGTAGCCTGACTGCCCAACCCCCGCTGGGGTTTTTGTTTCCTGCATGAATGCAATGTTGATCTGCGCGTAGTCGAGCTGAGCTTCGATATAGCGCACCTTACCCCCTAAGCCCTGAATATTGATCGTGGCAAAGGTGGCCCGGAATGAGGTCACGGGAGAGTTGGATGGACTTCCTTCTCCGACTGTGGGGATCAGGTCCTCAGGTTGCAACGTAGAAGGTGGAAGCTGCGTTGCAGACCAAGTAAACATGCCGTCTAAGATGGGCATGGCATGGTGTACACGTGCGTCCGCCTCTACGGCTACCCAGGAGAGGTCAGCAGTTTGAACTAGTGAGCATAGCTCCCACGGTGGCTGTGGCCAGGAAAACCGTGCAGCGGCTGCCGTCTTTGCTATCTGATCAGCAAGATCATTCCAAGGATGATCGCTATGGCCGGGTACATGCTGGAAGCGCAGGCTAATCCCAGGGACTGCTCTGACAATCATTTCAAGTCTGCTGGTGAGACGGCCGGTGTCGTCTGTGGCTTCCCACGAGCCCTCCGCAGCCCATCCCGCTGCAGTGCAGTCGAAGAGTATCTCGCAGTCAAAGGCCGGAAGAAGCACGTGAATTTGCAGCGTCCAGAGAATTGCGCATGCAATGGCAATTTGTTCTGCATGCAGTGCAAGGTGGGTACCATGCTGCCACGGAGTGTCTGGGCTACCAACAAGTGGGGCTCCTAACAGGCCGAACAGGGCTATGGCCTCACCAAGTTGTAACAGAATAACAACCCCAAAACCGCTGATTCCCCTGCGGGTATCAGCCGATCCATCTGTGAAAAGTCGAAAGACTGGCTTGGTCGTAGCAATCAGCGGTAGGAGGTCCTGCCAGCGCTGCATGTTGCTCAGACTAGCCTGTGTGGAGGCCGGCAAACGGAGAGCCGGGCAGAAGTGCTGGAAGACCCAGGTCACAGGCCAGCTACTGAGAACTTGTCGCATGACATCAGTCGAATGCGGAAGGGGTACACTGTCCTGAGCAATATCAAAACTAGGCGCAGGCAGGTGCTCTGCCAGTCGCAATTTGCGGCGGTCATCAGCAGCTTGTCGGCAGCCCTCAGCCCACACCTCAGACAATGTTTCTGGGGGTGTTGCTGCCAGGAAGAATGCCTCAGAATCAGGCTGGTAGGCACTTTGCTCTAGAAGTGTGATAAGCGTCAGCTGCTCCACATCAGGCGCTTCATCAAGAGCACGGACCTGAGCAGTGACCGCCTCAAACCATGTTCGGTTACGGGGAGGTCGTGCTGGTCGCCATCCAGCCCTAGCTGGAGTCGCTAGGGGTCGGCCAAGTACCTGGATTGGAGACTTCGCACAGGCTAAATCAGAGGAGCCAAGGCGGGCAGAGCTTGGGGTCAAATGCGGCCGACTGAACACAGCCCACCAGACACAGCAGGAAGAGCCCGCAACCTTGGCCTGGAGTGCCGTTAGGCCGTCCGACGTGCCGGATAGGAACTTGAGCAGGGTCAGCAGAATGGCGGCTGCTACCAGAGCTGGCAGGGGGCAATTGCGAGGGACCGGGTGGGGCGGGCAGAGGGCGGCCTGAACCGGGATTTGAATTCTCGGGGTCCATGGGATCCGTGTTCGTAGCACAGAGGCTCAGGTCTCGTGGCCTGTGATCGGGCACAAATTCGACAACTAAGACCTCTCCAGGCTGCACCCGGATGTTAAAACCAACATCGCTACCAAGCGGCACACCCCCAATAATGACAACGTAGAACCCAACCGGGCAGATGTCCCTGCAGCTGGCGGTGATGTCGCCGCTTGCGACCAGACCTTGGCTTGCCCGACCCCAGGCCAAACCGCAGTTGACTGGGCGCAGGTCTAGGCAGTACAGAACATCTTGGATCGGCTTGAGAAAGCACTATTGCATCAGGAGGCGGAGGGTCGTCGACAAGCAGAACTGTTTGGATGCCAGCACCCATGTCAGCAACATCTTGAAGGGAAAAATGTGCTGTCTGGACGGGGTGGTCTGGTGACCGCAACTCGAGTAGCCGCACAACATCCTGACGTATAAAACGTCGCCTTTGAGGTTCAATGAGCAGGCGATGTTGTCCTGTGCGCAAGAGCAACAGGATCCAGTGTCCCGTGAGTGTCGGGAGCATGGGCTCAACAGTCCAACCCGTTGCGTCGCAGAGTCTATCTGCTAGGCTGGAAACACAAAACACCGCAGCAGAGATTGGGACTAGAGAGACACAATCCCCAGTAACAAGCTGAATGTGCTGGCCTTCCAGCAAGGGCGTATGTTGGTCCGGTACATAAACCTCAACTGTGGGCAGCGGGGGAAAACCAGCGGCAGCAAGCAGGGTTTCCCGGTCACAGCGGGCAGGTACCGCAAGACAGAAGAGCGCCCCGTTAAAACGGCTAGCGTCGATTACAATAAATTGCGTATCCGACCAAGCTGGAGAAGCGACACATACTGCGGATGTCGAAATGGGCTGTGGCCGCGCCTCGGTGAGCAACGGGAAACGTAGTTGCTGTGTGCGATCCCGTCGTGCATTAACAGCCTGCAGTGCTTCGTCCACCGAGCACGCCTGGTGCAGCGCAACCCTGACGACTTCCGGGGCATAGTCCAATGCAAGAACAAAGAATGAGGCATCAAGGACCCCAGGCGTGGCGAAATTCACATCAGCACGGGGCCGAGCGCTGGGCAGTGAATCTCCTGCATCTCCAGTGGGAGAGTCGCGTCTGGGGGATCGGCTACGATCTCTGGGGCCGGCGTCGGTGTTCGGTAGAAGCCTTTCAAAAGTGGGGTCCGGGAACAGGCTTAACTCCCCGTCAGACATGTGCGGAATGGGGTCTGGTGCCTCCTCATCGACTTCAGACGAGTAGTCGTCGAAATCATCAGGGACAAATGAGGCAGAGGCGACAAGGCCTGGCTGCAGTAAGAAGTGTTCATTTACGCGCTCAAAGCCTTCTACTTGCAGGGTCCATCCCTGTGGAGCAAACGTCGATAATGTTTCCTCGACTTCAGCACACGGAATGGCCGCGGCTGTGTGCAAAACAGCAAACCAACCCTGCAACCTCGCCCTACAATCTACTGCCGCAAGGAACAGGCCGGCATGGAAACCCCCAACATACGGGTCTTCAGGGGCCGAAACAATGTAGACCCCTTGGCAGTGGCGACCATGTATGGAGAGGTCCGTTGGCTGCGCCCGAGCAGGCTGAAGAAGAAGCCCGGCTGTGTCAAGGCCAAAGGGCCCCGCGATCTCTTCTGCACCGACCGAGAGTGTTTCAGCATTGAGAGAAAGGCAGCGGTGTCCGCTTTCGTGCACAGCACAAATGAAATGGCCTTGGGGCCCGCTTGGCAACGGGGGTGCAGCGGCCCAGGTGGCCGGGTTCTGCAGCGTGTGCGCCAGCCTGTAGCAGAGATTACAAGGGGTTTTGTGGGTGATGCCCTGGAGCTGCAACATCTGCGACAGGCCCGCAACCTACCGTCACGTTGTGGTGGGCACCCGGTGCCACGCCTGCCACTGTGAGTATTGGACGATTGGGCGACTTGCACGCCACCTACGCGACAGCCCAGACTGTGTGGGTCGGCTCCGACAGACGGGCTACCAGACCAATACAATTGTGCCCGGGATCGGCAGCAAAGAACGACGTAAGCAAGATCACGCTCAGTTCACGCTCGCGCCGCCACAGCCGTCCACAGAAACGCCGCTGCCTCCTGTGCAAGTCAGGTGGCCGCCGGAACAGCTTGAGGCGTATCAGGTGTTGTGTGACTCACTTTTTGAGCTCCAGCGCTCTGCCTCTACTTCTGATGTTCAGGGATGCTTTGATAGCCTGCTGAAGTCCCATCCCTTGTACCCCTATGAGGTGCTTGAGCTTCTAGACCTTGTTTCTGAGGAGGCTGAGTTTCTGCAATCTGACGTTGCCACTCAGCCATGGGCGACGGAAACCTATAAGCATATTTGCAATGCTGTTAGCCAGACCAAAGATGGTCTTTGGCTGCAGCAAGGAGCAAGCGAAAGGCTCCCTGCCCAAAATCCAGAGCCTCGTGTCTTTCAGACAGCTCATGACCCAGTATGATTGGAGCGCGCGGCTCCGGCTCATTGGACCTCCTGACGGGACCCTTGATAGTGTTTGCGTTAAACTGCAGAAGTGCTGGGAAGCTGAATGGCAGCTGCAGTGTGAGCACGAAGCAATTTCAGCCGTCAGTTGTGACCTGCATAGGGTCCTCCCCACCGCCCTGGCGCTAGCCTGGAAAGGGCTGTTAGAGAAGAGGCCAGTACAGATTGATGCGCCTGCTAAATTCTGGCAGATGCAACTAAGCGCTCCCTTTCGTAGCGCAAGGCCCCTCTCTGATTGTGCAAGCTCTAATTAAGCTGCGAACTCCTCTGACAGCACGGAAATGCGGAAATATATATATATATATGTATGTATATATACACACACACACACATAAATATAGTTTTTGCACAGCCGTCATTGAGATGGCGCGTCTGCGAAGTGGAAAAGTGTATGTATGTATATACACACACATGTACACATAGTGCTACTGAAGATGATCTTGATACAGGCATTGATATTGGGAGGTTCGAACGTCCGTTTCCGGGGCAGGACTTTGCGGAGTGCATCTCCAGGAAGGACTTCCGAGCTGCTACAGAGCTCTGCAAGCAGCAGCTGCAGAAGACTCCGGACAGCCGATATGTTTGGGAGCCCGGACTGCATGTCGGACCCTTCTTGGTTCAAGCCCCGAGAAGCAGGTTCTGGACTTGAGGAAGACCGTCGAAGCGTTCCTAGATGCCGCCGAGGAGTTGGAGGCTCCGAGGGAGTGCCGCGGAGAGGCACTTTGTGCCTTCGTTTCGGCAGGCTCAAGACCAGGAAGACTTCGAGGAGGAACGGGGGGAGGGCGTGACATTCGGCAAGAGGTTCGATGTCGTTGCGCAGGAGCTCTTGGGCTTTGATGAGCTGGCGGATAAGGCTCCGGGGCTCCAGCTCCAGCTGGCTCGGTTTCGATCCTCTCTCTTTCGTGTGGAGGCGGCTGTCGCCTGTGACAGGGCCTACGAGGCAGGAGACCCATGAGACCGTGCGGGGAGAGGGAGCTCACTTTCATTGCTGGCCAGGCAATGTTCGCCTACTTGCAGAGCGACGAAGAGCGGCTCTGGGCCCTTGGTGAACAGGCACAAGCGAGCACAAGCGAGCTTTCTCTTTCTCTGTATGTGCTCTCGCCTTGAAAGTGGGCTTAGGCCGTGGGAATCTTCTGGGACACGGGGCAGCTGGAGCCGGCCGGACCTCGCCGAGCTCCTTGTCGACAGAACACGCTCTCCGTATGCACCATAAAGCTTGCCCCTCTTAGGGCTCATTGCGAGGATCGCCTGAAGTCTATGGCGGAGACCTTGACGAGGACCCTGAGCTCTCGGCTGAAGCCCCTTGGCCGCGGCGTAGCCGCGTAGCTCTTCCCCCGCTCTTTGTGCATCTGTGCTCCTCACACGCCGGGTCTGAGGTTGGCTAGAGCCAGCGGCATCGACAACGACGCTTGCCTCTGCATTCTTGCGGCAGTTTTCGACGCTGCCCTTGAGTGAAATGAGGAGTGGCTCTTCGAGGGCCTGGGCGAGCTCTGGTTCTTCCAGGAGAAGCAAACTGCAAACTGCCTCGCTCCGCTCGCTGGCCTCGGCGGCCAGGAGCTCGGCCTGGGCTCAGAGCCTTGGCTGACGGAGGCCTGCAGAGAGGCACCGCCGAGCTCGCCGGCCTAGCCTCCATCTTCAACTCGCAGGGGCTCAGGGGCCTAAGCCTGAAGGGCAAAGTCATGGAGGAGCGGAGCCTAGCGGAGCATAGTGGAGGGGCGGGGGAGGGCTTCTGGGAAAACGCCAGGAGCTGGCGGGCTTCAGCCTGGAAGGCGCGCTCTCCCTGCCCATACGCCGTAGGCAGAGCGGTGCCCACGCGAGGCTTAAAGAGCGCCTCTTGCGGCGAGCTCTGTGACGCGCTCATGCAGGCACTCCGCAACGCGAAGCCCCGCTCCCCGCTTCTTCTTGCTCTGCTTTTCGCCTGCGAAGCAGGTGTGGACCGTCGAGCGGAGCTCTGTTTGTGGCCTTCTAAATACGTCCCTCGGAGCGAAAGTAAAAGCTTCTTCCGGCTCCCTCCCTCCTCCCTCCTCCCTCTCCGACTCCCTTCCAATGCGAGGCCTCCTTTGGAGTACGGTGTCCGCGAGGCCTCAGCCCTCCTCGCCCTAGCGCAGCGCAGCGCAGCGCAGCGCAGGTGCTGGCGGAAGTTCGGAGGCGGCCTCTGATCCTGCCCCCCAAGCCGGGCTTTTACCACTGCTTCTACTTGATGACGCCGCTTGGCCCGGAGGGTCTCTCGGAGATTTTTGGAGCTCCGCCCTTTGCCCAGGCATGTGGTGTACACTCTGAACTGCGACTGCCTCAGACCACAGCGGAGGGAGCTTCGGGCAGCGTCTGCTGCCTTCGCCTTCGCAGGTTTCAACGGTCACTTGCCAAACCGCCGCAGTGACTGCCCGTGGCCTGGGGTTCAGCGACAGCTCTGCAGACACGCTGGGTGACATTTCGACTGATGGAGCACGGAGCACACCCAAGGCTTTACGCCTACCTCGAGTGCTGCCTCGAGTTCTGGCTGTCGGGGACTCGATGCTCCGACCAGAAGAGCCCTCAGCCTCAGTCCTCCAGAGATGCTTGACTGCAGGACCGTGGCGGAGTCGACGATGTCGGCCTTGCAGGGGGAGGCAACTTGTCTATAGCAGTGCCAGTAAGGCTCAGCAAGGGTGGAAGAAGTGGGAGCTTTCATTTGTCCGTCATGCAGGCGGTGGATGCCATCGCAGCCTGGCGAGCTTATGCAGGGCTCGGTAGTGCTTGTCAGGAAGCTTCAATTCCATGCCAAGGCTGAAGCAGTCGACTGCTTGCGCGGATTGAACGAACGCGGATCGCAAACGACGATCAGGTGCACAACCGGCTCGGCTCTAGATTGCAGGCTGCTCTTGGTGTGTGCGGATGTGGCAGGGCATGCAGGTGGCTCCTGTCTCGGCAACAGGCAGGAGTCGCCCGGCGTGGGTGTTCACAAAGGTGCCTTGCTTGCCCGCCTCTCGATCTTCAGGCTGATGGCTTCTTCGTGTCTCCCAACTCGAGGAGGCCCCCCGGCGGTCTTGGAAAACGCTTCCGGCGGAACGGCACCCTTGCTTTGGGCTTTGGCAGACCTGAAAACGACTACGACCACCTGCATCCCAGCTGGACAGCAGCGGCTGCCTTGATGCGGCCTCAGCCTTCTGCCTCGCTCCGCGCCTGGCTCCGCGCCTGGCTCCGCGCCTGGCTCCGCCAAGTGTGTCCCCTTTCCTGTAAGGCAGCTGAAGCGCCAGGCCAAAAACCATCTAATGATCTCTCTTCGACTCTTGGGGAAACCGGGGGGTTTCAACCCGCTCCGAAGGCGCCGGGTCCCAGTGGGCTGTGCGAGTGCTGGGCGCGACACGCCCGGGAGGCAGCATCGGAGGCGAAAGGGAAGCGATGTCATGTGCGATGCTTTTCTACGTCACTAAGTACTAATTCTACCAAGGCTTCCTGGACCTGGACCTAGACTGATTCACTTCTTTTCTTCGAGGTTTCTGCTGCAAATCTTGGTCGCTTTCAGGTGGGCTTCTCGCAGCCGCCTGCTTGATGACTCGGAGCACACTGGGAGCACAGCAGGCGCTGAAGCACAGATCCGCCAGCAAAGAGCTCCGTCACGAGTACGTCAGAAGGATGACACCCTACAAGTTGTACAGTGCTAGCTTGAGTCCGCGCTCTTACTGCTCTTGTTGCCTTCATCTCTCGCGCTGCTATTCATGTTGCTGTTACACTGGTGGTGCCGAAGCCAAGTCTAAGCGATTGCTCACTTCGCCGAGATTCGTGCATTGCCACGTGAGCCATGCCGTCAGGCCCAGAGTCTCATGGCCCGACGGCGTGAACTGCAGCTCGGCAGACGAAGTGCACGACAACGACCAGAACCAAGGAGTGACAGCAAAGCTCTCGAGCTCTCCGCTAGCTGTTGCGGTTTCGCGCAACAAAAGTCCTCTGCCACGTCGAGGATGGGGACCGACGATCGTCTTGGCTCTTGCATGCTCTTGGGTCGGATCTGCAGCACGAGTGATCATGTGAGAGGCGGTCTGTGATAACATGTAGCATGATGGGAGGCTAGTCCACGCAAATGGACCATAGCAACATCCCAGAATGTAATGTGACTGTAGAATGCTTTGGCAACGTGCGAGCGTAACAGCGAACATCGTACGGCTGGCATATACAGTCGCCATGGGTTACTGCAGATGACACACATTGGCAGGCTTCGGCGCAACCTTTAAGTAGCCGACTGCAATGAACACATGTATGCGGCATCGGCGATGGGAATGCTGATGGCATGGGGCCGGGGTTGCTTGCTTGAAGTTGTCAGTTCTGCGTGTGGCAAGGATCCAGCCTGCAGTTGCACCGTTGCACCGCGCTGCTGAGGTTCTACGGCGGGAGCTCTAGAGGCGACTTAAAGGGGAGCTGGGGATTCCGGGGGGCCCGGGCCGCCCGGGCCGCCCGGGTCGCCCGGGCCCACGCGAGATGCCCCGCCCCGCCGAGGCTGAGACATGGCGGTGCCGGCGCGAGCTTTGGGCTTGCAGGAGGGCTACTCGCAGGACCGGACCGAGTGGCGCTAGGGGTGGCCGTTCGAGCGGCTCAGCATTTGCGCACCGCTGAAGAGGAGCAATGGGGTCCGTGGCGCAGCTTCGGATTGCCAGTTTCCTCAGTTTTCCCGGGGCTGTGACCCGATCACGCCTTCTTTTTTGGGTCAGGCTTGTCCAGCAGGCGGTGTCGGAGCTGAGTTGGCAGGCGACGTGTTGCTGAGCAATTTCTCTGCGGCTTCTGCAAGTCTTCCGCACAGATGCCCAAACGACTCCCCAAACTCAACCGACGCAAGCCGCGACGCGAGCCGCGACGCGAGCCGCGACGCGAGCCGCGAGTCGTCAGAGCTGCTTGGCTCGAGCCCAGAGAGCCGGGAGTCGCCGCTATGAGCAGGCCGTTTCCCAGCACCACCGCGCAAAGAGACGCCCGCAACTTTTGCGAGGCCCCTCTCCGAATCCCTTCCCGGAGCCCGAGCGGGAAGGAGGCCAGTGGGGCAGCTGGCCCTGTGGCTGCAGCTCTAAATGTGTTGCAGTCTTGCAGGTTCGGTGTTCTTGGCATTCCAAGACCGTCTCTGCCATGATGAAGGTGCCTGTCCGCCCGTCTTTGCCTGGAATCCCTAGAATTCATTGATGTCGGGGATGATCGGGGTGTCTGGACACCGTCATGTCACAATTCGCCAAGAGACTCCGTGAGAGGCAGCGGTGCGCAAGCTGTGGTCTGTGGCCCAGCCCATTCAGAGTAGGAATGCGAGTAGGACAAGCGCTGCAAGCACCCCACAAGGCGAAGAGCTTCTGTTGAATGCATCTTGTTGCGGCAAGAACCGCAGGTTCTTTGCACTGGTTTGGGGCAGTACTTCGGAGGCGACCGCGGCCTCGGCTTGAGTTGCAACACTTCGAGTCTTGACTTCTGCAGGAGTCTCGGTTGATGAGGGCAAGTCCACGTGAAGTTGCGATTCCCTCAGGATTTTGCTTGTGAGAGCAGTGCGGTGGTGTGGTTGTTGCGGTGCGTGTGCGTGTGCCATGTGTGCCTTTGCCTTTCCTTCTGCTCTGCTTGGTGTCGGGCGAGTCGCAGGTGACGGTTTTTGCTCCCAGAATCCCAGAACTCCAGGAGTGCCCGACCAGCCGACTTCGCTGCGTTTGCAGGTCGAGGTCCTTCCAGACGGCTCAATGCTTGGGCATGCGCATCCTGCAAGGCACGGCAACTGCTTCCCCGTGCCGAGCGATTCAGTCGCAGAGTCGCTCCTATCAGGCAATTCGCAGCCGACGCTGGGCACCGCGAGGTGGAGAGCCAGCAGGCGGAGGGTTTCCGCGTTGGGGAGACATCTGATTGCAGCGCTGCTTCGCTTGGAGGATGCCCTGCAGCAGACAGCTGCGGTCCATCACCACCACCATCACCGAGCTTGATGCTTAGAGCACAGAGCAGAACACAGGCTTCCCGGCCGGGAAGACAACTGTAGCAGGTCAAGCACCCATCGCACCCTCGTCGAGACTATGATCCCAGAGCAGAGGAGAAGGTTACGCGTATGGAAGTCTAGCGCAACATGCCCTCCGACTGCAGCCCGGTGTTACTGTCCGAAGAGGCGTGGCATGAGCTCGAAGACAAAGGCACGATGGGTGACATGGAGGATGCCACGAAGCTGTAGAAGTGATGTTACGCAGCTTCGCAGCACAGCATGTCACAGCCGGTGGTCGTGGGTCGAGTTCAGGACTTGCCACTCGTGTCCGGACCGCACGAGAACTCGCCGGGAGCTGAAGCAAGAAGCCATGATGCTCCTGTTTGTATCACACTACAGCAGCTTCCGAGGTGGGAGGGATCTTCGAGCCGGCTGAAGCCTCACTCCTTCGCGGCAGCCTCAGCAACTCAGCGACGCGCGGTGGGTCGAGCCCTGGTGCTTCTTCGCAGGACTGGGAGCTGCCCTCTGAGAAGTGGACCTCCGCGCTCTCCTCGCCCGAAGGTATCGGCCTCTGACTAAAAGCCGGCGTGGTCTGACTGGGAGCGGAGGCGACCTGGCACCGGGCGTGCCGGGCGTGCAGGAGACGCTTTTTGCAGGGCCAAGGCCGGCGAGGCTGAGTGCAGAGCCATGCAGAGCCTAGCGGACAGGACGAAGCCGAGGAGCGACGAACCGCTAAACGTCTTGTCAGGAGCTTCCGACGGCTTCCGAGCTTTGATCAGCGCACCATGTTTACCGGTACATACACGTACGACAGGAATGTGGACAACTCCTTGCTGGCCATGGTGGTGCGCATCGGCGACGGTGTAGGCGGTTGCCTTGATTCATGTCTCCTTTCGATCCTTCGATTTTTTTAGTCTACCCGAGGCCCGATTACATACTCAAGGCCGGATTTGAGTGCTCCCGTTTCTTTCGCACAGTGACTTCGAGCTCTGCACTTGAAGGTCACCGGGAGTCCACCAGAGCTTGAACCGCGAGCTTCGGCAAAGACTCGTTACGCAGGCCCGATCTGGTCAGTCCCTGCAGTCCTCGCGACAGATGTGAGCAGGCGGAGATGTACTACGTAGAAGTTCGATCGAGCATGCAGGAAGCGAGCTGTAGATGGCATCAAATCAAGGTCGGAGACAAAGTCAAGATATTACGTCCAATTACATGCATAAAGTCATCACTTCAAACACGCTTCACATCTGCTCAATGCGCAGAGAGGAGTTGAATCTAACGAATTCTTGCTCTTTCCAGATGCGAGTCTGGCAACGACACTTGCATGGGAGGGGCATGTGGTGGGACAGCGTTCGCATGTAATGCAGGTTCTGTGGAAAGTCCATAGTGCCATAGTGGCCGTACAGCGCTTCCCAGTCTTGATGCTTGCGGAGGACATCGCTGCCGTCGGCTTCTTGTAGCTTGGACGGCATATCGGCACCCGCCACCTGATGACGCAGTGCATGGCGCCACGGGGCGCGACGAGGCTTTTCGTCCTCGGGGTTGCTGTGTGGGTGAGCTGCCTGGGCGTGTACCAATTCGCCGACGACCCGTCGCAGGCAGAAGTTATCGCAAGGAAACTAGGTTTCTTTGCGCTTTTTTTTCCACCCCGGAAGGTGCTCTTTTACACAGACCCGAAGTGCGCGGCACAGCCACCACAGACGCCACGTGATGCCGTGGATCAGCAGTTGGGGCGAAAACTGGCAGTGATGCAAGGTATGCACAGCATCGGGTTCTCTGCACTGCTAGCGACCAGGAGTCATTCCTGGAGGTGCGCCACCACTTCTCATCGCTTCTTGTGCGTTGGAGTATCGTCAGGCCTTCAACACGCAGCCGCACCGTGCCACGAAGCATTGCTGCAAGCAGCGGTTCACCTTCTCCAATTACATCTGTTCGCCAAGTCTAGTCGCGTTCCCTTTGATTCGGTGGTGAAGTGTGCTTTTATGTCCCCGATTTCGGTGGCCATGCTACCTAAATCATCTGCCTGCAGAACATGTCCATATACACTTCCAACACAGGTCCTGAGGACGATTCTGCTGTGCTATAAAAACTACATACACATCACACACGGCAAAAAGGGTCCATCCAGCCCAGCAAAAGCTGCCATTTCCAGCTCTCCGTGTCTATATACAGTTTCTGTGTTGGGGCAAAGGGGGCCATCTATGTATACAATCCAAAAATCCTGCTATCTGTGCACATACGAGGCTGCGCCTCATTGGCAGAAGGTCTTCGACAAGGACTTTTCTCAGGCTGGATGCATACAGTACTCTGCCGAGCCCAAGCAGACATGCAGGACCGGCGGGTGCTGCGAGCTGCTGCGAGGCGGAACCTGCACCCATCTGAGAGCCGCAGCGTGGAGCCGCCGTGGATGTCTCTGTCTGTGGAGTCAGTGCAGTCTGTGGACCTGAGCAGCTTGCAGCTGCTCTTTCGCCGCAGGCTCCTTGGCCTCGGCGCTCTCGCGCGTGGCGGGCCGTTCCCGGCGCTTCCTGCTCCCGGGCCGCCGGAGCGGGGACTCGTCTCGTGCAAGCCGAGCCGTTTTGTTGTTTTTCTGCAGGAGGCCTGTTGCAGATGCCGACATCTTGTTCGACGTCTCCTTGGACCTCAGCTCGCAGCTGCCTTATTTTAGTGGTCAGGCTCCGTATTAGGGCGCCCTAGCCATGCATTCCACCCGCCCTACACTATCCGTTTGGAGCCCATGACTGTTCACGGAAGTTCCGGGAGACTATTCATGGAAGTGCTAAGCCGCTAAGCTTCAGCAGCCTGACTGCGGCTTTTCTGAGGTTCATATCGGGTGAGGGCCAGCTGGCATCCCAGGAAGAGGTGGTGTGCAGCAGAGCTTCCCAGAGCCCAGACCCAGCTTGTTGCCTGGTACAGGGAAGAAAGCTGGACGGCCATTTGATCAACAGCAATCCTCTCCAAGTCCTGGTGCTGAGGCCCGGATCACTCGCAAATGTAGACCGTTTACAGCTTGCCCCGAACCCCTCTCTGCTAGGAAGCGAGTTCTTTGGGCCTGATGCTTGGAAAGGACGACTGCTGACACCTTTATGAGTACGTCACTGCCCAAACAGGCCAACTGGGAGGATATGGCCACCAACATCAAGCAGAAGCTTCGTGGAATGGGTGCGGAACTAAGGTGGGGATGAAACTGATCCACAAAGTGCGAGCTTGACACAGGATTTCGTGGCGAAGTGGAAGTTCGCTTTGACTCTCAGGAGCTGCGTCGCTTCGGGGACGATCTTGTGTGTTCGGTGCATGTTTCCTCGTCGCTTGAACAGGAGGACCTGCGGATTTACAGGACCCGTACATTCGGGATGTGCAGACTGCAAAACGTAATTTACTTCCTCAATCATTCCAGATTGGTCTTTCCTTCCGTCGCATTGAATTCCAGCATGCTTTGACGCTCCGGATGCTCGTGCAGCTAACAGTATAGTATTGCCATAGCGGCTTCAGAGCAATCCATTTACATGCTTCGTGTCTTGACACAGGAATCTTCGATGGCAAAATTTTGTCCGCACGCCCATCACCCACATGCTTTCGGTACGCCACCAACGCGTTGCCCCCGCAAAAAGTCGACCAAAGCAGTGAGTTCTGCTCAGGTGCTCTCTGGCATCGGAGTATTGTTTTGGGTGCCCTACCTCTACTGCCGCTCTGATGTAGCATCTTGGGCAGAAGAGCAGGCTTGTGTAGAAGAGTGTCAGCCGATTCGAACAGAACGGGAAAGCGAGGTAGTTGTGGAAACCAACTTCCAGATTCAAGTCGATGTCCATCGGCCGGCTACCCAGGGGTGCCGGGACGGAAGATTGTCGCGGATGTTCTGTTCTTCTCGGGCAGGTACTGGGAGATGCTATCGCAAGGCGACAAGGGGAGAAACTGGGAAGGATGAGAGGGAAGACGGTGTGTTTCCTTCCGCAGGGCTGGACATCTCTGAGGGCTTCCGCACTTGACGTCAATTAGGCTTTGCGCTTACGGCCAGTGGGAGGAAAAAGGGTTGTTACCACTTGTGCCTGCCTTGGTCTTGGTGCTGACAGCGCGAGAAGAATGAGAAGCTCTTGTTCCTTGGCTCGCAGGAGAATGCCACGCAGCTGATCCAGCTCTTTAAAGAACATGCCAAGAAGAAGGATGGATACCTAAGCAGCCCACTCGGACGAGGCTTGGCTTGCAAATCCTATCCGAAAAGCAGCCAAGGTAAGGATGAGTTCATTGCCGTGCTGCAGAAGTGAGCCATCTCAGCTTGCATCTCTCTTGGAGCTTGGCATGTAGTGGCCCAGAGTGGTGGCCGCAGGTATCCTTGCTGCAACTCGGCCTACCACACTGTCTTCTTTGACCTCTTCGATCGGAATGAGGATTTCGAGAGATGCAGGCGATCGCACATCACTCTCTCTGACAGCAAGTTTGCGCAGGACGGCTTCTTGAGCGAATCGGACTTCCTCGGTGGAATGCTGGCAGTGAGTCGTCGCCCCGCTAACCGTCAGATCCGTCATGTTTGCAATCACAAGACATGTCCAAACTCAACTCTTCGGGTGCCATTTCTGGACAGAGATACATGAACAGCATGGAAGGACATGTGCAATGGAAATCCCCGATGTTCCATCGTGATTTTTCCAGTTCAGCCTGCTCTCACAAGGCCTGATGGCACACATGAATGCGCCATCAACCCCCCCACAAAAAAAAACGCATACATCGCAGACTCAGGCCAGAAAGCCTGCGAGCGTGGGCTCCCCCCCGCCTCTGCGGACGCCATGGGGTCCACGAAACACGTGGAGAACCCGCTTTGATCTGACGATACTCCGATGTTCGGCAAGGGCCGCGGCAAGAAGGGCAAAGTGCCGGAAACCAGGCCAAGCTCCTGGGCCATCCAAGGCGGTGCCGCCGACAAGATCATCAATACGCCTACGCTGCCTCCTAACAAGAAGGCGAAGAAGGGCGATGGCAAAGGGAAAGAGGAGAAAGCCGAACCCAAGATGGCCAATGAGCTCGCGAAGAATCAAGCGACAGAGGAGCAGGTCGAGAGCATCTGCGATCTTCTGCGCTCCAACAAGGTCGAGAAGGCCCTGCAGTTTGTCCAGAAGGTGGGGCTCTGAGCTCTGCGACCGAAGAAAACTCGAAGGGGTGTCTGTCTCTCATCAGCTCTCTTTGCAGGAGCTTGGAGACGTGTCGAAGTCCAACTCTATGTCTGTCAAACAGCTCGGCCAGCTGGTCAACGCCGTCGGCCTCAGGACACCACAGGAGCCTTCCTCGAACAGATCCGCCTTCTAGCTGAATGATGAGCCTTCAATTGGGTTTCCTCGTACTTCTCCAGGTCTGTCTCTGTTTGCAGAGATGGATGTGTGTGTGTTAGCATTTCCATATCTACACATCGCGCATGGTTGACCACGCCCCCCGCCTCGCCCCATACGGTATGGCATCCCCTCAATCCTGAAGCCTCGACCTTGGAGCATAAAACCCCACCACGATGCCAAGCCGCGCGGATGACCATTTCATGGACATACAGACATACATGCATATACATATGTATATATCCCATATATATATACTGTATATATATATATATATATATATGCAAATAGTATGCATCTCTCTCCCTCTCTCTCTCTCTCCCCCTCTCTCTGTCTCTCTATACGCACATATATCGGTGACCGCGTGCTGTGTCTTTATGTCAATCTTTGATCTGGCTTGGGTGTCCCTTGAAGGAGCTTGCGCTGAAGTTCCTGGATGCCCTGGATGCTTTGGGCTTGCCCAAATTCCCTTCCTACGGAGCCCCCGGGCCCCAGAGAGACAGGCTTTTGGTTCACAAGCAAAAGGGGGTGTAAGGCTTGGACCGTTACTGCTCGTTCGGTCCACAGCATCATTAACAACAGTAGTAAAAAGACGAGACTGAGGCACACTCTTACTTCGGCCGCTTTGCCAGATGGGCCCTGAGGGAGTTCTTGTCCGAAGCGGCATCGGCTGTGGACCAGGCGCGCCGTAGGGCCCCAACGCATGCCAGCAGAATTTGACTCAAGCTTCACAAAGCCAGCACAGCAAGTGACTCTTGTCGACAACGAGGTACTATTTACATGACACCGGAATGAATCACAAGATGGAGCACTGTCTCGGCTCGGCAT
Source organism: Symbiodinium sp. clade A Y106 (assembly GCA_003297005.1). Lineage (NCBI taxonomy): Eukaryota > Dinophyceae > Suessiales > Symbiodiniaceae > Symbiodinium > Symbiodinium sp. clade A. The sequence continues at coordinate 79,590 of BGNK01001665.1, read as the reverse complement.
GAGGCCACGGCGACTCCGGCGCACATCCTCGAAAGACTCGGTGTCTGCATCCCCATGATGGAGGCCGACCGTCATCGTCCATGTCATCATCATGAGTTTGATTCCGGCATGTTTTGCGTGGATTCAATGCCTTTGTTGGGTGAGGCAGCCCCATCGGAGAAGAGCCCTTCACATGTCATGCTGAGCCCTTGTGCTGGCTTGCTTCCGGCCGGTCACGGCTTTCAGCGTGGCGATTGGTTGCTTTGCACCTTCCCGCCGACGGGGACACCTGGCATCAGCGTCACCACCCGGGGCGACGTGAGCGTCGAAGCCGAGGTTGTGAACATCACGCCGCCCCCAGGGCAAGGCATTCTGGTGAGGATGGTGGGTGAGCTCGGGAAGAACGCAGGCCGACTGCGAGTCGCTCCCTCCCTGCGGTCCCTGCTTTGGATCTGGCCCTCCCTTCCCTGGGTGCGCCCTACGCAGTAATTATCTGCTTTCTACCCTATTTTCTCCCCGAAGGTGAAAAGTTCAACAAGAAGACCTGCCGCGTGGATCGCGTGGCCAACCATGTCACTTTGGGCCGCCAGCTGAGTGCCCTTGTGGCCCGACCGCAAAAAGGGGCCAAAAAAGGCCCGGCCACCTGCAGCCTTGACCGTAAGGTAACTCTTGGTGGCTCTACAGGGGAGAAGAAGCCCGAGCCCGCAGCGGAGGGTGGCAAGAAAGGGAAGAAGGGCAAGAGCAAGGAGTCCAACTCTCCTGCGTGGCTGAAGGAGAAGCGACGAAAGAAGAGTCTTCTCAGCAGGGCTTTGTGATGTCCACGAGATACGAAGACCTCGACTCTAAGAAGCAGTTTCCTCCACCTAATGCTTCCTCAAGTATGTATGAAGGCACGAATGCATACATGTAGAGAGATGTATGGACGTACGTAGGTGCAGAAGTCCATGTCTACTACTCTAGCGGCGCTTTCCTTTTACTATTTTGTGCATTTTTCTATTTATTCATTTGTATGTTCATTTATTGAATAGCTGTTTCTGCGAAGGACTTGCTCCTGGCCGCAGACAACGGGCTCATGGGCCGCGAGGCGGGCCTTGCCGCCGTGGAGTTCCAGGGCGCCGGCATCTCTCACCACTCCCCGCTGGTCAAGGCGCACCCTCGGACATCGTCGGACTTCCGAGTTTCCGGTGTCTTGAGGGTTAAGCCGATTAAGCCCTACAGGCCCAGGACTTCCTCGATGTATGCAAGTCACCGGGTTTTCAGGCAGAGCTGCATCATGGAAGGAGCCTCACTTTCCCTGTTCGCTTCCAGTCATGGCGACCATCACGTCATGATCGGTCCGTGTCCATCCAAATCCACTTCGTTCACTTCCCTGCCCTGGATTTCAGCGAGATGCCTGTGCTTTCTAGTCCAGCGGTTGAGCTGACAGGGCGGCGTGTCAGGTCTGACATGCAATGCTTGTCAGGAGTGCAACGACTCTCAAAGAGAGGCCTTGCTGGCTGCCGGATGCAGGCAGGAGTTTCGGAAGCACTGTCTGGTTGTAAGCATTCAGTCATTGTGCTGGTCTTTTTGCACATATTATATCTATCTATATGATCTATATATATATATATATATATATATATATATATATGTATATTTATATTTATTTATAGATAGACAGCCATCACATACACGTTCACATGTGGGAGTTGCTGTTGTGACGAGGCGGCTCACTCTCATCCAGGGCCCGCCGGGTGCCGGGAAGACGACGACGGCGCTGCTGCTCGTTCGCGGCTGGACCCCACCGAGTGTCTTCTTGCTGCTGCTTGTTATCGCTTTGTCCTTTTTCCAGTCCTCGGCGCATCCCCGCGCACGTGGCCATGCACTACGACTCCAACAGCTACCCACACCCAGCCCATTCCGATCGTGCTTGCGGATTACAGGCACAGAGACGCCATCCGCCATGAGGCTTCGTCGCTCAGACGATGCCTTGGCAATGGGCAGCCTCAGAGTGTTATCACACTACCATGTTCCAAGCTCCACAGAGTCCGGCGCAAGCCGGAACCTCGAAGACAGTGTTTTCCGGATGAATGTAGGGCCTCGTCCCAGCACATCAGGAACGTTCGGTCCCTGTCCAGCTGCATTGCTCTGGTGGACGGGTGTTGTCCAAAACGGTTTGGGGTCCTGATGTACGAAGCCCCTTTCGTGCTGTGCTACTCTGCTGGGTGGGTTGTCGAAATGCCTGGCCTTTTTCGTTTCAGAACCCGACCGACACGGTTTGTCGAAAAAATGCCCCAAACACCAACACGAGCCCTGGCAGCTGGCAGCGAAGAGGGCAACACTCGGCACGACCCGACGCACTGGATTGTTGCACAGGGCTGCCGCGACGCTGTCATTGCTCTTCCCCCAGACAGGGCCGCGATGCCAGACACTGCCAACGGCAAGGAAAGAGAACAAGAAGCTTCGTTTCAATGTTCACTGGCAAGACTCGAAGCGACGCCCCGCCTGGAGCATCAGGAAGGGCACATAGCTTATATTTTGAGATCGCAATGTTATCAGCGCGAGCTCAAGCTTCAGGGATTTGCCGTTGCTTTTTGTCTGTGTGTGTTCGACCTCTTCCGCTTGTCCAGGACGGCTGCACGGCGTGGGCCTGTGCTTTGCTGCGCCGACAGCAACATCGCCGTGACTTGGCCGCGAGACCGAGTTCTGTTTGGGGGCCCTCGCGGCCGAGCCTTGAGCCTTGCTTCTCTCTTCTCTCTCTCTCCTCCTCTCTTCTCTCTCTTTCATCCCTGTTCTCTCTTCTCAGAGGTGGACAACTTGACGGCCGGCTGTGCGAAAGCGGGGCTCAGGGTCGTTCGGATTGGTCGGCCGGAGGCGACGCGCTACGACCTGGAGAAGTTCAACCTCCTTGAGATGGTGAAGGCGACTCGGCTCGTGCCCTTGGAAACCGAAGGCACAAAAGCTTTCACTGCTTGTAGCATTCTAGCTGTCTACTGAGGATGCCAAAGCGCAAGATCCAAACGCGGAGGACAGGGGTCACTTCGCTCATCAGAGGGCCATTCTGGAAGATGCAGAGGTTGTCTGCAGTACCTGTGCCGGTGCAGATCATCCGGTCTTACAAGGCAAGGAGTTTGGATGTGTTCTTATTGATGAAGCTGGGCAGACAACAGAGCTGGCTGTCCTGGTTCCTCTGATGAAGATGAGAGCTGATGGTGTGGTCACCCTTGTGGGTGACCACCGACAGCTGCCTCCGACCATCAGCAACGTCGATGTAGATGTCGAGGGTCTGGGGACGTCCCTTTTCGAGCGCCTGTCGTCCCATGGGGTGGAGCCCTTCATGCTGGACGTACAGTACCGAATGCATCCTGCAATTGCGGCATTCCCTGCTGTGGCCAGCTACAATGGCAAACTGCGTTCTGGAGTGTCCGGTGCCATGAGAAAAGCTCCACAAGGCATCGCCTGGCCTTTGCCAGAGGCTCCGGTCACCTTCCTGCCTGTTGAGGGCAAGGAGAAGTCTGAAGGAACTTCCTGGTTCAACGAGACCGAAGTGGAAGCTGTTGAGGCGCTTCTGGGCAGCGCACTCGCCTGGAACGACATTGCACCCACTGAGATTGGCGTCATCACGCCCTACGCAGCGCAGGCTGTCATGGAGGGACGGGATTTCAGCCTCAGGAGATCCCGTCGCAAGCGCGCAATCATGGCCATAAGACAATCGAACCCAAAGTTAAGTGTGTACATTAAAGTCTATTCAGAACTCATGAATTAGAAGGCATGCTCTGGCTCTCGAGCGAGGCCCGGCTGATCCGCCGTCGCTTGGGCTGTCCTCCGCCGGGCAAGAGGGCGGCTGCAGGGGCCGTGGGTGTCGCTTTGGTGGAGGTGAGCAGCGTCGATGGCTTCCAGGGGCGTGAGAAGGAACCGGGCTCTTGGGGTCTCTTTGGGGTGCCTCTCCTTTCTTCAAGTTCCTAGCTCTTCATTACAGCCCTAGAAGTTGAATGATTAAGAAAGGGGCAGTGACACTCTGAGGACCTGATCATCGTCTCCACCGTCAGGGCCAACACCAGTGGCAAAGTGGGCTTCCTGGGCGACCCGAGGCGATTGAACGTCACGATCACCCGCTCTCGCAGGGGCCTCGTGGTGGTGGGCCACTTCGACACCCTGTCAGCGGACGAGCACACCTGGAGACCCTGGCTGACATGGGCGCAGGTGCCAACAGCTTAAACTTCAGCACAGCCAACAGATCAAGCATCCAGTCACATCTTGTTGAACTTGATAGGCGAATGTTCTCCCTCCAAAAGATTGCCAATTGGCTGGTAATTTCTTTGTGTTGGTAGGGTTGCTCGCAAGCTCAACTTCGAGGTTGAAGTGTTTTGCATACTAGCTGGCCTGTGGCAGGGATCTAAACATCTGCATGGCGCAAGCCACTGCAAGGCTAAGCTGATGTGCGAGTACTGAGTAGTTGTGTTTCGCCTCGCCTTTCTGAAATGCAGTTGCTGGTGGCATCTAGGCTTTCTTGGAGCGAAAGCAAGTCGCCAAGACCTGTGGGGCAGGAGCGTGGTCTGGTTGCTGGATGCGAAGCCAGCAACCCAACAGCGGTCGGAGCCCTGAAGCAGCCGCTTGGCCCAGAGAGAAAGAGACGGGGAGAGAGTTCATGCTGGACACAGATGCGGAACTATTCCCCGCAGCTACTCGCCCAGGTTGGAACTCCTGACGGAGGATCAGCTTCTGAAAGCGCTCGATGCGACGTACACGACACAGAAGCAGTGAGTGTGCAAAAGAAGATTCTGGGTTCCTCTTGGGTTGGTGCCTTGGAGGTGGCAGTTCAAGATGTCTCTTTGCTTCCGACATCATCGCGTGCCCATAGTCTAGCTCGATGCTCCTTGGGTGTTCAACATGACAGGGGCTAATCTGCTCAATATCTCTTTCTTCGCATGTGTGTTCAGGATAGATGATGCTCCGAAAATCCAAAAGCAGAAAGTCAGGGTTGTTTAGAAGGCCAAAACCAGCCAAAGCCCAAGCAGATGAAGCGAGGCCCGCTGACCCCCCACAAGCTGGAGTCGCCCTCCGGCCAGCTGAGGCGCGCTTCGTTGCTTCTCTCTCTCTCTCTCTCTTTCTCTGTTTTGTCTTCGAGTGCAGACGCCTTGTTTGGTGGAGGATGCAGTTCATTTTCTTGTACTACGACCAGAACCGCAACGGCCGCTTGGAGGTGGAGGAGGCCCCTCTAAGGGACTAGACAGGATTCTTTGCCCCTGAGATGGACAGATCAGGTAGCAAAGATGATCGAGCACATCCAGCAGCTGCGGGGGGAGAGCCATTCCGATGCCCTCGCCAACGCCAAAGTGCCGGGCTCAGCACAAGCCGCCACCGCCAAGCCCCTGGTCTCTTCTGTCTCTTCCGTCTCCCGGGTTCTTCAAGGCCCTCGTTTCCTACTACTCAGCGTCCTTCGGCTCCTTCGGCTTTGCAGCCTTCTACGACGCGGCGCAGAACAGGACCTGCTTTGACTCACGCGATGGCAACTTTCGCATCGCCAGAGTTTGCAACGAGATCCGCACCCAGTGTGCGCCTGCTGAGCATCTGCGGTTTCTGCCGGGGAGGATGCTGAATGGAACATCGCCGCTGCTGCGCACGCAGCAGGAGCATGCAGTGCGGTATGGTGCAGCGCAGTCTTAACGAAGGCCTGGAGCCGCAACCTCACAGGATCTCCTTGAAGTCATGAAGCAGCACTCACAGAGATCACCGGCAGGGTGGCGGTCTCAGCCACTGCACAGGCTGGTTCTGAAGACAGCCAGTTTGAAGTTTGGACCTTGTCTAAGCGTGGTGTCTGGCTCGCGTACCATGCACCCCCAGTTTTTCAGGAAGGTCTCGGGGGCTGTTGGTTGTTTTCCAAACCCCGGGCAACTCTTTGCAGGCTTGGTATAAGGAGAGAGTGTTTCACATCACGTGCTTTCGAATCTTTCCGAAGCTCACTGAAGCCCGATCGTAGAATGCCTTGGGGCACCCGCCAGTGGTTTCTGTATTGATCTCCACTGCAAGGTTGTGTCTGGCGACAGGTCCAGGCATGAACCCACCAGCCTCCTCAAACATTTCGGAGGAATAAGGTTGCGTGAGAGCTCGGTCAGCGAACTTAGGTCGGATGAGCTCACGTCGCTCTCTTCTCTTGCCGGCTTGACCCCAACACCAACTTGGCCAGTGAATGCATTCAAGTTCAGAGTCTGAGGCCCCACGCCGGCAAAGGCCGGTCTTGCAACGGAGTTTTGAAAGTGGAAGAGTTTCTGTTGTGGAGGTGGGTGGCACCAGCAACAGCAGCATGACTGGTTCTCAGAATTGCAGCAACGAAATGCCGTTTTCATCAGGCTAATCCGGTCACCCCTTGCTCTGGTTTTACTTCTCAGTCTGAGTCTACCGTGCTTGTGCTCTTGCTTTAGCGAGGCCCTCGCTGCCCTCGAAAGCCGTGGCCACCAGATCGCAGCGAGGAGCCTCAAGCGAGCTGCGGCCTCGAACACACAAGAAGAAGAAGGGTTTTGATTCCGCTGAGTGTTTTTCCTGAGGTGGCGCTGGGGCGAACAAGGCCGAATACTTAAATCCCTGCTGACAAGCCCGGTTGTGTCAGCCTGGCGCCTGAAAGGTGGGGTGCAGGCCAGGTGCCAACCGCTGGATTTCCGGCCGTTTGTTTTTGTCAAGCACGAAGGGGAAGGGGAACATGCCTTGGGAAAGTGACCCTTTCGATTTCTTCCGCCTGGAGGCCTTGGCACTCCGTGTGGTGAGGAGTTTGATGGACATGTCAGCGCCCTGTGCTCCATGTGGGGGAAAAGGCCAACGCTCGGCTCGAGCCTCCCCTTTCCTTTCCTTCACCAGGTCCAACGAGAAGAACCAGCCCATGGCTGAATGGAGGCAGCTGTTTCTTTCACGAAAGGCTTTCGAGGCATCGAAGTGGACGCGACCCAGGTATAACCTTCAACTTGTCAGCACGCGCGAGTTCTACCTCCTGTGCCAGCGGCCGAATCCACTGAAGCACGTGACAAAATGTCGCGGCAAAGCTTGTCTCAGGCGACACGGTGGTGGAGCTCCTCCGACAGGAAGATTCCTTGGTGGAGGCCCCTAGGCTTTAGCTTTAAGACGACCGTGCTCTGGACACAAAGCTACATGTTAGATTTAAAAACAGGTATGGGGAAGCTAAATAAAAGGTAGCCGAGGGTAGTTTCGGTGTTGGATCCACAGGAGTTCAATGGCGCTGAAAAGCAGCCAGAAAGACTCCAGAATGGCGCTGACAAAGCAGCCATATCTGAATCTTTCGTAATATATATATATATATATATATATATGAATATGGAGGGCCCGGTCCTGGCACTCCAAGAACACCAAATCAACATCAACATACCCTTCTTCTTTCCTATTCGAGGGGCCCCAGCGGTAGCGCTCGCGAATTTTTTCTGGCGATTTTCGCGTCTCCTGGCAGTGCTCACGAATTTTTTTCGGGCAACTTTTGTCTCGTTTAGTGGGGTAGCCCCCCGGTGGTAGCGCTCGCGAGTTTTGTCTGGCGATTTCTCTCGTTTAGTGGGGTAGCCTTGCAGGGGTCATTGTGGAAAGCGATCAAAGCCAGAAAAAAGCTAAACAAGAGCTAATCTAAAAGCTACCCTAAAAGCTACCAAAAAGCTAACTGGAGTCCTCGGTACAAGATCTGGGTACAAGATGGCTTGTGAAATGCAGAGACGGAGAATAGGATGGCACCGCGTCACGGTTGGGAAAACGCGGTTTGTCTGGGAGGGTTTTGGGCAGGGAGGTGCGGGTTGCTTCTGGGTTGCTGGGTCACTCTTGCGCAACCCTGTATTTTGGGCTTGTGGCTGCCTTGCTCAGATCATGTGTTTCCTTTTCGATAGCTTCTGTGTAGCTTTCTTGGCAACTTTTGCTAGCTTCTTCTTAGCTTTTTTCTAGCTTTTGTTTAGCTTGTTCTTAGCTTCTTGTCAGCTTTTTGTTAGCTTTTCCCTAGGGAGAAGCTACATTTCAGCCCGCACACTCCCGCAACAGTGGAGCCGATAAAAAGCTGGAAAAAAGCCCAGAAGTGAAAAGCTGAGAAGGGGGCGGGGCGGGAGGTTGGGTTCGTCGGGCGGGTCTGGAATCCCTGGGCGGGAAGCGAGAGGGGGGGAGGGAGAGAGAGAGAGAGAGAGAGAGCGCAAGTTTCCGAGAGGTTTTCGGGCGGCTTTTGCGCAGCTTCTATCTAGCTGATCTAAGCTCTCGTCTCGATCCTCCTCAAGCCTTCCTGCAGCTTTTCTGTAGCTTTGTCGTGGCTTTCGACAGCCTCCCTGTAGCTTTGTCTGTAGCTTTCTTGCGGCTTGTCTGTAGCTTTTCTGTGGCTATCCGGTAGCTTATTTTTAAACCAAGGAAACCAGGCGTCTCCAGGCACATGGCCGTCCTAACTTTAGCTATTCCAGGGGGGATGGAGCCAGCAGCGCCAGAATTGTGGAGCTTTTCAGGTGCGCTTTCCTTGTCGAGTCTACGGAGACATCCATGGGCCGATAGCCCGTCTGGGACGAGCCATGCTTGGATCTCATGGGCTTCGAGTCGTCTGAGGCAGCTACTGGACCTCTTGGAGTTCTTCAACGCCTTCTCCTGGCCAGCGCGGCTGCCAAGATCTCCCCGGAAGAAGAGCTTGAGGGTTACAGTACATGTCTGTGTCAGAGGACAAGCGGCGTGGAGACATCTTCTCGATGAACTATGCCGGGCGCCCGTCGGACGGAAGCCCGAAGTCTTCTTCGGCCATTCTTGAACTTTTCTCCTGCTCTTGAGGTGTTCTTGGGCGACTTTGTCGACAGGGGTGCCTATTCGTGCAAAGCTCGGCTGCGGCTGTGAGCAGCTGCGTGCCAGCGACCGTTCAGCGGCGAGTAGTCGGTGAACTTAGGTGTGATGTGGTTTCCCTGCTCTTTTCGCTGAAGATCCTTTATCCCCAACGGGTCTTCCTGATCCGAGGGAACCACGAGGTGATGGGACTGGAGCCCTTCTTAAGGGGGAGGCTCTCCTCCCGGAATCCCGGAGAGGACCGGCTGATGAACGTGAACTACGGCTTCCACGCCGACTGCACGAGGCGCCACCCGGCAGGGCTCCCGAAAGGTCCGCAATCTTGCCTAGTTGAAGTTCCTCGGAGGAAGTTCGGAAGGGATGGCGATGGCATCTGGGAGCGTTCCCAGCCCAGGTCCCCAATTGAAATGACTCTGCTTGCCCTGGTGCTCCAAGGTGTCAACGACGTCTTCGAGTTCCTTCCCATCGCGGCGCTGGTGGAAGGACCCACTAGACTCCCAAAACCTCTCCTGAACTAAATCCCGCTGGTAAACCCTACACCCGTCCCTATTTGATTTGGAGCTCCTGTGGTGAAGGAGCGATCCTTTGCATCCATGGCGGCATCGGGGACTCCATTACCCAGTTGGACGACCTGCGCGGGATCCCGAAGCCCATTCAGGCGGTGACCAGACGAGCTTACTCGTAGGGCCCTTGGGGCGTTGGCAGGTCGTCGGCGAAATCAACGAAAGGACGGACTAAATCACTACGGACGCTCGTTGGCGTGCCTTTCTTGTTGTCGGTCTGGAGGACCACCCGTCGAGACCGAATGGTGCTGGATGCGCTCTGGTCCGGGCCTTCGTCCTTTATGGGACCCGCTTTTTGGAAGAGCCCAAACACTTCCTCGAGGTCGGATCCGACGGACAACGACCAGGTCCTCGGCGTTCATGCCCAGACCTCGGGTGAGAGACGGAGGAGGCTCGGAGGGGGAGGAGGCGGAGCTGGGAGCTGCGATCGACGCAGGTCTCTCCAAGGGGCAAGAACACCTGTCGCTTCGGCCCGGATCGCGTGCAGGCGGGTCGCTCCAGGGCTCTGTCCGTCTCCGGATGACATTTCCGTGCTGGTGGCAAGTGTCACAGTAACGTGTATGTTATGCCCCAACATGCGCATTCTCGCAGCGTCGGCTGCCCCCACAAGCAAAGACTATATACACATTCCAACTTCGATTCAGTTCTGTCGCAGGACTTCAACCGCCGGAACTCGTTGAAGCTGATCATCCGTGCGCATGAGTGTGCCAGCCACCTGAGCCGTCACGTCCATCAGTTCCCCTTACATCCACTGGATGCCTTCGTCTCGATTCCGAAGATGTGGTCGTCCGTGGATGTCAAGCTCGCTTGTGTCCCCAGGTTCAGCACGGCTACGAGTACTTTGCCGGTGGTCAGCTGCTGACCGTCTTCTCAGCCCCTGGTCTGAGAGGTTCCTAAAGTGAGCCTTCCGTTGGAGTTTTTTTGGCCCCTCTCTTGGGCATTTCAGAATTTCTCTGTCTCAAGGCCACCAACTACTGCAATCAGCATGACAACGATGGAGCGATGGTCGTTCTGGTAAAGGAGTGCTCCGCTTTCCTGGACTTCCGAGGAGACGAGTCCTCTAACCTAAGACCTGCGCAGGATGACCGCACAGGGGAGGTGGTCGAACATGCTCAGGTCATCAAGAGTGGCACGGCAAGGATCTCAGTAGTGACAGACCTCAGCATCGCTTGTCTTGACGTCTTTCGGAGGAGGCTGGGGGGTTGTTCTGTGTCCCATCTTCGAAACATAGCAATTCTGAGGGGTGGGGCAGGCCCTTCTTGTCTAGAGTCGCCACTCCCAGCCTCGTCCAGCTGCAACATGCCATGCCATGCCCCCGGATGCAGAGGCCGCTGTCAGAAATCCAGAGATTCCAGTCCGGTCTCGAGCAGCGACGCCGTGAATCGAACGTCGATCGTTTTGGAGAAACTGGGAGAGGAGACAGAAGGGGTAGACGCTGGAGAAGTGCATCAGGTCTTTGAGAGTGGGATCTCGGTAATGTTGAGGTGGACACCTCCTACGGCTGGAACGACCAGCAGTTTCGAGCGTTCAGCGCTTAGCCCTGCAGTTCCGCTCTTCCTGTTCCCTTGTTCTCTTCCCCTTCGTTTCTCTTCTTGCCAGGCCCTCACCGATGCGACGAACGGGGCATGGGCACTGATGTTGACCTGGTCGCCACCTTCTCGCTTATTGTACCATACCATGTCACACGGATGCAAAGCTTCTGAGCTCGCTGTGTCACCCACTCGTTAATGAGATCCCCGAAGAAGATCCGGGCTGTCGTGCCACGAAAAAGCCACAAGACTCAACGATACTCTTCGTAGCTACCCCGCCTGAAGCTAGTCGCCGAAAGGCTTTAATGCAACCGAAGCTGTTTCTGTGTGTGTAGGTGTGTGCCTGCATGCGTCGATGAATGCGCAAATGCAGGCATGAATGCACGGATGTCTTGTGCTTGGAACGAAGAACGAAATTAGGACTGAGCATTATTTGTCAGCACCTGTGTCCAATGCTTAGATTCCGATCAAAGGCTCCTTTAAGCGGTCAGCACTTCGTGCAGAAGAGGGGCTGAAGGGCAGACAGGTTGCAGAGGAGTCTTTCCCTCCTCAAATCCTGAACCGCCACTTCTTCTACACAGCTCCTTTTTTCATCCCTCCAGACGATATCCTTTCCTCTGTTTGTTTGTTTGTTTCTTCGTTTGTTTGGCATTGCTCTTTCGCTAAACAAAAAGACAAAACACAGACAGATTGGAGAGAGTTTCGCGAGGCAAATGTCCCGGCACAATTTGGCTCAGCGCTGCCGTGGTCATCCAGACCCAGCCCGAAGCTCTCCACGTAGTTCTCCAATACCCAGCTTTTGAATGTTTGGGCTTCCTAAACCATCCTTGCCCTTCACGCAGCAGGTTCTAATGTTTGTAACTAGTGATAAACATGCCCGCATACATGCACAACAACGACGACAACGACAACGACAACATCAGCAACAACAATAGCCACAACCACAGCCACAACTACAACCAGAGCCACAACAACAACGACGACGACGACAACCACAACCTCAATCACAACCACAAGACAACGACGACGACAACAACAACAACAACAACGACAACGACAGCCGCAATCACCAGAACAACGGCACCAACAACACCACCACCAACAACCACAACCGCAACCACAACCACAACCACAAGCACAAGCACAAGCACAACCACAACCACAATCACAACGACAACAACACCAGCGTCATGAAAGTTCACAACGCCTACAATACAAAGATACAGAAATTTCAGGGTAGACGTTCGTGTTACAAACTTCGAGTGTCGTTGAAGTTCGCAATGCCTACAATACAAACATACCGAAACTCCATGGTGGACGTTCGCGTTACACATGACATGAAGTGTCCCGAAAGTTCACAACGCTTACAATATCCTACAATACAAAGATACAGCAATTTCAAGGTGGACGTTGGCGCCGACACTACAAGGATACAGACATTTCGGGGTGGACGCTCGCGTTAGAGATGCAAACTTGTAGTGTCCTGAAAGTTCACAAGGGTTGCGATACAAAGATATAGAAAATTCAGCGTGGACGTTCCCGTTATTACAAAGTTATAGTGTTCTTGAAGCTCAGAACGCAGCAATACAGAAATACAGACATTTCAGGGTGAACGTTCGCGTTGCAAAGCTAGAGTGTCCTTCAAGATCACAACGCCTACAACACAAAAGCCACAACAGCAACTTCAGGGTGGACGTTCGCGTTACAAACTTATAGTGTCCTTAAAGTTCGCAACGACTCCAACACAAAGATGCAGCAGAAATTTCAGGGTGGACCTTCGCGTCACAAACGTATGGTGTCCTTAAAGTTCACAACGCGTACACTACAAGGATACAGAAGTTTCGAGGTGAACGTTCGTGTTACAAACTTGCAGTGTCCTGAAAGTTCACAATGGCTACAATACACGGATACAGCAATTTCAGGGTGGACGTGCGCGTTACAAACTTATAGTGTCCTTAAAGTTCACAACGACTCCATCACAAAGATACAGCGGAAATTTCAGGGTGGACGTTCGTTTTACAAGCTTATTTATGGTGTCCTTAAAGTTCACAACACGTACACTACAAGGTTACAGAAGTTTCGGTGTGGATTTTCGCGTGACAAACTTGCAGTGTCCTGACAGTTCACAAGGGTTGCGACGTTCCCGTTACAGAGTTACAGTGTCCTTAAAGTTCAGAACGCAGCAATACAGAAATATAGACATTTCAGGGTGGATGGTTGCTTTCCAGTTCAAGTTTCTGACAACTGAATAGTGCACAAACAGTACCCGTCAACCCTGCCTACTTTGTCGAAGTCCTCTCCCCCAAAACAGGAGCCTACGATCGCAGTGCCTATAGTTAGTTTGTCCTGCTCCACCTGTTCTGGCTGGAAGTGGCTAGCCCGCACTTGACGCGGCCATGCGGGATTTTGGCTCAACATGCCGGGAAGACTTGCAACATCCTGACGTCCCTGGCCATTTGTCATTGGGCCTGTCACTCGGGTTTGGCGGATGCGCTTCCCGACAATTGCCTTAAGCTGACTTCCCAGGTCCATGGAGCTGTACAGCGATTTCAGCTGGACGAGCGCACCACTCTCGTCATCGCCAGCTTTGGCCTGTCTCTGATCCAGCCTTAGCAACGCTCCTTGCGCAACACAGTTCAAACTTCAAAACCCTGCGACAGGTGCGTCGTACTTGTGCATTGTTGCCCTCCTCCAGGAGTTTGTTGCTCGCCACGCATCTTCCGGGCAATCCGTCATTTCCTTCAGCTGCAGTAGACCATTCTTGCAAATCGAAACACATAGCATCTATTGCTGCTGAGGCTTGATATCCGCTGTACTCTGCATTGGCTGTTCTGTGGAAATGATGCGACGCTGCATTGCAGAACGCACTGCCATGTGGATGTGCTTCACCCAGTGGTTCGGTCTGGTGCCTCTTAGGTGTCGTGCTGGGAGGGCCACGCCTCGCTAGGTTCTGTGAGCACTTGACGGTCGCGAAGGGCAGGGAGCCTTGATGCCGGCCATCCGAATGTTGCTTTGTGCAGTGATCCAAGGTCCACTGTTCTTTTGGAGTTACTGCTTTTATGCCGCAGCCTTTGCTTCTGGGCCCGGTGTTTTTTCCTATAGGTCCTAGGTTTGGCGGGGGGCTGTCCTCTAGCTAGGTCTGGCTCCTGTCTTCTGGGGCCCCAAGAGAAGGCAGGGAGGGAAGGCAGGACGGACGGACGGAGGGAGCAATAGCGACGACAAGAGCACCACCACCACCACCAACAACAACACCACCACCACCACCACCGCCAACAACAACAGCAACAGCAACAGCAACAGCGCCAACAACATCAACACCAACACCAACACTAACGTAATTCAACTTGTTCGGCGTATTTCATGTCATCTTAACCAGCTGCCAGCCCGTGTGCTGCAGCAAGTTTTTTTTCGTCTGCGGGTTCCAAGGTCAGCAAGTATTATGAAATGCTGGACACGGTGCTGAGCATTTGTCGGCGGAGTTCGTCCCGACCTTGAGCCTACGCACCAATTAGACGGTGTACGACTCCCAGATACGCCAAAAGGATGCCACATTTCTACTTTCACGTCTACCACCACTGCGTGGTTCCGGTCTTGATCTTAGGCCAGCGGTACTCTCTTGAAGGCTGTTTTGGCTTTGTATTTGGCTGAGGCTATGGTTTGGGGTACACTCCAATGGGTTTCGACTCTGCAGCATGCAGGCATGGTGCAGGCATTTTAACAAGTTGTTTTCCCTGCACGCTGAGTCCTGCAGCCTGCAGGGCTAGTAGCCAACACGCTCACGCATGGCGCTATGTATGCCTACTACGCCCTGAAGGCGCTTTGGCTGTGCTGTCATGACTCGATGCCTTGCTTTTTGCGCTTGCACATCAGGTGGCAGGGGTTCCAACGTCCGGCTCCAAGACTTCCGGATGCCAGCCGTTCCGCTTGGAAAAAAACCCCCTCCAATAGATAGGAACGTTAATAGAGTGCACTGTATTATATACATACATACATACATACATAACAAGCTGCTGGCTTGCGTGGGGTGTCTGAAAGTTTTTTTGGCCCTTAGGGATGATACAAAAATTAGCAGGAGAGATATGAAAGCAGCTTGGTTGCCTCCCGGCAACAGGGAGGCGTGAACTAATCACCGAGGCCCTACAAGATCCTCATCACATATTGCCAGGCTCGGTTACCCTAAGCCCTCAACCGTAAGACCCTACAAAATAAATCCTAAACCCGGAACCCTAAACTGCGCGTGCATCCGAAGATTCGGCATCGGCAGCTGAGAGTTGGAGGTTTCCTGTTGATTTTGAGCTGGAAGTGCTTGGCTTGCTGGCCGTTTCAGATGGCTGTAGGAGAAGCCCCCACTGCTTGTAAAAATCCCGCCCCGTTGGTCGTGTTCTTTAAATTTCTTAACCACAACTGTCTTCACTGAACTTTCAGATTGCTTCTTCAGTTCCTAACCGGAATTGCCTGCATGCTTCCGAACCTCTACTGCTGGTACCTGGAGGAGCATCCGCCCTCGAAGCATGCCAAACCTTGCAGCTGCAAGCAGGAGCTGCGATGCAGCGGGCAAGGGATGCTGGTGGCCAGATCCCACCACTGATTGAAATGCGTTGTGTGTTTTATCTAAACTTGCTCAGGCCTGCGTGCTCATAAACGGTTTGCCTCCATGCTACTTCCCCAGGCTCCTGAATTGCACATGTTTGCATTTGCCGTGCTGCGATGTCGGGGAGTCGGGCCTTTCTGAGGCGGGGAGGGAGACCGAAATCGCGACGGAAAAAAAGAACAAAACAAGAGGAATAAGAAATAAATAGATCACATACAGAAAAAGAACGACAGAAGCAAAGAATCAAAACATAACGACATAACGAAACACAGGCATAAAGACATAAAGACATAAGGAGCGAAGCAAACAAGGACAGGAAGACAGAACTGCAGAAATACATAAACAACAAAAACATACCGAAGTAATTCAAGCTTTAACGCCAAAAAAAACAGATATCACTATTTTAAATTGAAAAGGAAATGAGCAAAAAGACGCAAATAAAGATATATGTAAACAAACACCAACAAAAGACAAATAGTCACGATGATGAACAAGCATTACACAACCCTTGAAGGCGAGCTATGCGCGTCTTCATCCAAGCTTCAACCTTAAAACAAAACATAACACCCTTAAAGGACTCAGGCAATGGATCCTGGGGTTCGAAACACTCCTAAACCCCAAAAGACACGGAAGTCGGTTCCCAAGCCTAAGCCCCAAATCGCTTAGACCTTGAAAGAAGTCAAGGGCTATGAAATCCTTAAACCCGAGAAAGGAGTCATGGAGCATCAAAATAACACATAAACCCGAAGAGGAGTCATGTCGTAGAACAACGCTAGACCCGAAAGGAGTCATGGGGCACGAAGAAAGAACGCTCAACCCAAAAAGGAGTCATGAACAACCCTCTGCTGTAAACGGTAGTGTCATCAGTTCCATCCCTTGAGCCGACTCCACATTCCGAATGCTGAGGCCTGACACTTACCTGGCCTGCCAGCGGCTGCGGTCAGAGACCCCATCTGAGGGCGCGCATGTCTTTATCCGCACGCCCATCCCAAACTTGGCCATGGCAAACATCGCTTTCTACCGCATGCAGCCACTGGACTCCGCTGCTCTCGATGAACAGCTCCGGGTAGCCTGTGAAGGCCGCTTTGTTTTGTTAGATTGCCCGGTGGGGCACATCGTGACATTCGTGACTTCGAGCACATGTAACTGAGGCTTCCGATGCCTATTTCAGCCGTGGGCGCTCAGATGTTGGTGGCATGCAAGCTCAGAGAGCGTGAGGGATGTGGTGAAGACGCTCGCGAAACATGCCCAGAACCATGCAGAACTCTGGCAATTGACCTTCGACGTGATCGCACTTTGCTTTTACTGTGTCCCTGACTGGCAATGGAAAGCTGAGCTTGCGGAACAAGTTCTGATGTGGTTAGCATTGTGCCCCATGAGCCACAAGAACCGCTTATATGGATGTCGGTGCATAATGTACTGCCAACCCTTCCGCCGCTTGAAGTCTCTGCATCACCATGTGCTGGAAAGGATTCAGAGTGCAAACAAGGATTTCACTCAGGAATCGGAACCTACGCGCTTTTACCTTCGGCTGACTGCTCAAAGTGCCATATGCCTCTGGGAACTTGAAGAGATGTGGTATTTGCACTGGTGCGGGCACACCATCGCTGCTGCTTTATTCCCGGAGCTGCGCAGAATGAACCTCAAGACCGTACAGTTTGCAAAGGATGTGCTGCGCTCCGAGAAGGACCGCGAAGTTGGATGTCCATCGGGCACAAACTCCCATTGCTTTGGAAACCCGCCCAACTCACCCTGGGGGAAGCTCCGTGAAGGACGACCATTTGAGACGATGACACGCAATTCGTGCATCCTTCTTTCATTTGTCTCACTTCGGCTACACCCTCGCATCAGAACATGAAACCCAGCTTTCAAAGATGCAGAAGTTTCAGCGTGGACGTTCGCGTTGCAAACTTAGAGTGTCCGTACACTTCACAACGCCTACAATACAAAGATGCAGAAATTTCAGGGTGGACGTTCGCGTAACGAAGTTATTGTGTCCCGAAAGTTCAAGTTCACAACGCCTACAACACAAAGATACAGAAATTTCAGGGTGGATGTTTGCGTTACAAATTACAAACTTAGAGTGTCCTTAAAGTTCACAGCGCCTGTACAATACAAAGATGCAGAACTTTCAGGGTGGACGTTCGCGTTACGAGCTTAGAGTGTCCTTAAAGTGTCCGTAAAACTCACAACGCCTACAATACAAAGATACAGAAATCTCAGGGTGGACGTTCGCGTAACACGCTTCGAGTGTCCTCAAAGTTCACAGTGCCTACAATACAAAGATACAGAAATGTCAGGGTGGACGATCGCGTTACAAACTTAGCGTGTCCTTAAAGTTCACAACGCCTCCAATCAGGGTGGACGTTCGCGTTACCCAAAGTCCTTAAAGTTCACAGTGCGTACAATACAAAGACACAGAAATTGCAGGGTGGACGTTCGCGTCGGAAACTTAGAGTGTCCTTAAAGTTCACAATGCCTACAATACAAAGATACAGAAATTTCAGGGTGGACTTTCGCGTTACACATTGATTTGCTCTCCGCTCAAGCCTCGTGGGTGAACGGAATATGAGTCGCCTCGTGTTCCAACCTTTCTTGTTCCGATGGCTCATGTGGTCTTGGTTCGACCTTTGCATGTTCCTTGTGCTGTTTCTCCAGTTTCTGGGCTGACTTCTTCTGAGAGGGCTCCAATCATCCAATCTCCGCTCTGATAACCTTGTCCAATTACTCATACTCGTCCACTAGGAGTGATATTTACCGGTACGACCGGCTTGCTAAAGAGCTCCTCGGGTATTTCCATGTCTTCTCTCTTGAAGACTGGTTCAGGATCCTTTACTGTCACCACGTCTTGAAACTCATTGCAGAAACTAAAAAGATGTCCTGGCTTGGTAGGCATGATCGTACACAATCTTGTTGGCTTTCCTTCACATTCTGCGATTGTCCCATAGATGTTACTTTTGGTGAAGTTACGTTCCATTCTTGTCCAGAAATTCCAGTGGAGAAAAGCATGGCGCGGATCCATATTCACGTCATACGTTTGTACACAAAATCAGGTGTACCATCTTCCACAACAATCCATCATTCTCCGGGTCACTGTCCAACAGTTCCATGAGCGTGCGAGGTATCCCGATGGACACACTCCTTTCCACTGCAGTCTCACTGCTAGTGCCTCTCCCACTGTCCGTCCAACGGCTGTCTGCGGTTTCTTGTGAGGCTCCTGTCCTCAGCGCTTTGATGGTACGTAGGCAACATGAGTTGCGCTTGTAAAATATCTGCACAGCTGCATTCCCATCTGGGCTTACTAGTGCCATTGATGACACCGAGACGTGGTGGTGATTCCCGAGTGCTTCTTCTTCTGGAGTGACATCCGTGAAGTCTCCAGTCTCCAGCCGTTCTTGTGTGATTGTACGTCCCATAGATAACAAGCTGTTTGTTGAGTCGCTTACAATGGAGCATTCATTGAGTGTTGGTGATTCATAGCGTCCGCCCTCTACAAGTGCTCCAGCATCACTAGCTGGGGCTTAGAAGTAACCAACTTGCATCAGTTCCTGAGTCCAGGATAGTGCTGTCTTTCTCCTCCTTGGGGTGTGTCGCAGCTCTGACGGTCGACACTTCATCTGCTTCTTCCTCTGAGTATAGTATATATACCTTCTTAATCGTTAATCGCGAGCACAAGACCACATATCGACCGAAACCTATTGTCGGCTGCATCGTTAGTCGTTTTGCTTTCGGGGTACTGCTCCACGCCGAGGATAGAGTCAGCGCCCGCATGCTTCCCAATCACGGAATGTGTTGCACTCTGCACTAGGCGTAGCCAGCTCCAGCATAGTGCGCGAGTGCGAAAGCGTTGAACAGAAGATTCATCATCGACGTATAGCAATTCTCAGACGTTGTCGCCTCCCATGCAAATTGGCACAGACTCCCATCGCAAGTTACCCATACTTGCCAAAGGATTGCTCCTCAGCTGTTGCTTGATGCCGGGCCGTTGACACTTTGCACGGGGCCATTTGGCTCGATCTTCAAACCAGCGCAATGTCGAAGCTCCTGACAAGCAGCTTGAGTCCATGCCTAAGCACACGGTCTGAGGGCTCGCATGCGTTTTTTGACTTTCTTTGCAGGGTGTGCTGGCTAGTTCCTCGAGTGCGCTCTAGCCGGTGAAGCACAGCGACCCTCGAGAAATGCTCAGCTCCTCGACAGCAGGTTGACACCAGATCTGGAGTAAGTTCTGAAACAAGCCGACAAGAGGCTTAACGGACGGCCGTACGTTCGCAATTATGTGAGACCCCGTGGCACAAGATCGTGTTGAAGGCTTATTCATGGACACTACTCATAGTCCGAAGCAGCTAGCATGTGAACGGCTCTGTGCCAGTTGTCTGGGAAAAGCCTGCCTGCTCAGGCAGAGTGCGCGTCGACATGCAAGACCTCCAGAGTTATCTGGACCAGATCGAAAAGGGTCTGGAGGCCGAAACATCATGTCTGGCATGGCTTCAATGGCTTCCGCGCGGGGCTTCCAATTTCTGATTTCTAGGGTCCAGGCATGGCTTACGGTGGAGTTGCAGAGTGTTTGCGGCGGTTCCGTGCAAGCGCGATATTTATTTTTTTGCCCTGTGGCTTTTTGTCGGGTTTCTTTTGTCTTTGTCGGATCTCCAAACACTTCCACTTTTGTACTTGCTGGTTTGCTTCGCTGTCGCCTACTTGGCTTGAAGCTTGGGAAGAGTTTCTTGTCCGATGCCAGGCTGTCCAGGCGGCCGTGGCGGGCATTCAGTCTGCCGTTGCGGAGACCGGGGAACAAGCCGTCTCCGAAGCAGCTTCTACGGAAGGGGCGCAAACCCCCAAGACTGTTGCAGCCCAGGCGCGGCGGCGGTTTGTGGACTCATTCGAGTCTGTTGACGCCTCGCTCGTTTCGAGGCAGTTCTTGGAGTCAGCCCGCTTTTCTCCGACGAAAAGCCCGTGCTCCGCTCAGCCTCAGCCGCATTGGCAGCTGCAGCAGTAGCCACGGCCTAGGACCGTTTTGAGATCCAGCCCAATGGAGTTCCTGCAGCCCGGTCAGCTCCAAGAAGACATTCCATGATCTCCAGCAAGAGCACCGTCAGCTCCTACTCGGTGGGCGAGGCTCGGGGCTCAGGGGCTCAGGCTCGAATCACGTCTACTTCCGAAAGAACGCAACTCTCCTTCCTTGCCGAGGACGAAGGTGGCCGCTTGGCATTGCACTTGAGCTGCGACCCTCTTCCTTTCTGCTGGCGCCCTGCACGGATGGGCATAAAAAGGGGTTCATTCGCACTGCCTTCCTGTCAGGTCTTCGTCTGTTGGCCACAGCCTCGTGAGGGGTTAGACTATGTTAGACTCAGCTCTCTTCCTGTCTCTGAGTGTTTGCTCCGAGGATGAGTGGGGGGAGGCTTTCGTGCTCTCGGAACAGGAGGCCGCGGATGCCTACGATGCTCTCTATCGCCCCTTGGCTGCTTTGCTCCCCCCTCAGCTCGCTCGATGTGGAAACCTTCCGATCTTCCAGGTTCCCCGAAGCTTCATATACAAGGCCCTGCAACTAACTTTTGCCAGGAGACCGGGACATTCCAAGCCGCGTGAGCCGCAAGCGGCCCAGCCAGCTGGGTCTCCAGACCTTCGACTGCCGAAGCCGGGGCCCAAAAGTCGCAGTGCAACAGAGAAGGAGAACTCTCAGAGAAGCGCGGAAGCCAAAAAGCTCGAAGCTGAGGCTCGGCTTTGTCGGAGCAGCTGCAGGTGGGGGAAGTCGGGGAAATCCGGCTCTTTGGTGGTTTCAGGGGCATGAAGCTGATCATTTTCCAGGAGCTGCTGCGGCTGTGGCGGCTCGTTTGGGACTTCCTCACCATCCTGCTGGTGGGAGTTGACGCCGTCATGCTGCCGGTCCTCTTAGCCTGGCCAGCGGAAGAGGGCACCGGATGGGACGACTACTACAAGGTGCGTAAACGCATGTAAGTCTTGCAAGGCTACTGAGCACATTTGAGCACATCTTGCAGGCTACCCCGGTCTTCTGGGTTGCTGACATTTGCATGATGTTCTTCTTGGCGATCCTCCTGAATGAGGGCTCGCGAGTCCATGCGGTTTGCCACTACATCTGTAGACGCCTCAGCAACTTGTGGTGTGGGGGAAGGCTCCGACTGCATAGGAACTTCAACTCATGGCTTCTGTGTACTTCTGCTACTACCCGACTTCGTGCTGAATTGGCGCCGACACGCGTTGCAACAGTCTTTCCTATGATGTCTGCCATCTGACCCAGCTCGTTGCAGCAGCAGCATCTTTTTCTGCATAGTGATGCCAGTAGCAAGTCCGAGCAGAGGCACTTGGTTTCCATTGGATGCTCTCGTGGTCACACTGGACATGGTTCTGCTGGCAAAGCTTGTTCCCGATGACTTCAAAGCCCTGACTATGATGCGGCTGCTCCGGACGGTCAAGTTCAGACAGGCCAGATCCTGACAGGTCGTGATGCTGTGACAAAAAAGGCGAACGTGAGGAGAAGGATGCCTCGTCCCCTCCTCCGAGCTCGTCAATCATCAGACCACGTGCCACGTTTTCGCAAACTGTTCTCCATGCATTGCTAAGGGTGAGCTGTTGAGTTGCCACTTTACATCCCTACGTCGCGAAGCTGGCTGAGCGCGCTCGCGTAAACGATTTGCCCAGAGCCGTCCGGTTGTGTCTGCTCTGCAAAACGTCCGTACACTTCACAGACTTTGCAGACAGGGTAAGACTGCTTTCGCTTGAGGTGCTTCCTGGTGCGTTTGCTAGCCATCAGTGGCGTTTGGTGTTCTTCGCGCGTTTCGTGCTGTTCACACGCATGGTGCAATGCAACATCCGTTCTAAAACTCCAGTTTGCCCTTGTCTTGCAAGTTGGAAGCCTTCCTATGAACCCTCGCCGACATTCCTGGAAGGCCATCACTACGGTGGAAAGCCGGTTGGCTGCCCGCGGGATGCTTCGCGCGGTCAACCTGTCCACCATCCTCCAGTGTGTGGTCTTCATTTTCGGTGTAAATCACGCCCTCGCCTGCATTGCCATTTACATTGGCCGCCAAGAGCAGGAAGCAGGGAGGTCCAAGAACTGGCTGCAAGAGTATCTCATCGAAGAGCACCCGCTTCAGTTCCAGTACATGAGCTTCGACCCAAGATAGGATCTTGCTTAGGAGCGTTGTGGTATAAAAGCAAGCTTACCTTTCTGAGTGCGGTGCTTGCCGTCTTTTCTTTGCCGTGAGTGACCAAGGATTGCCTTCAACTGGGTGGCTCCGCCGCATGTAAGACCACTTGTAAAGGGACGTATAGTGAGCCCAGAAAAATGGGACATGTTTAATGGATGATTCATGCTGGGATTCTGCAGCGAGTCGCGCAGGGAGGTCAACAAGGAGGGCTCAGATCACTAACACACGCACAAAGGTGTTCAGCACACCGGGTTTTCCATGCGACCTCAGCGATCGGACTCGTGCCGTCTATCGGCTCCTGAAAAGGGGCCCCTTACTTGAGAGGTCAAGCGAGGGACCGACATGAACGATTGATGCTCACCTGATCGGCACAAGTTGCACCAGACCCTAAACAAAGATGAGTCATCAATCGTATGAATGCTTCAAATGTTTGGTGATTTCACCAACAGCTGAGCGACCCTTTTGCTTGCTCCGCTTAGCGGAAGTGAAGGTCGGATCAAAAGCGACTGACCACAACCAAGTCTTCAAGAAGGTTAAGAGCCCAAGCCGGCTCTCCGCTTTCTTCTTCGTCATGGCGTCCGCAAGGTCATAGTCGGAGGCCAACCATCTGAAACTCGCCGAAGATTATCGCGAAGCTGGAATGCTTGCAAGGCTGCCCTCATGTTGCTCAATCCCAGCCAGGGTGACTCATTGCGTTCCACGGCGTCATAGCCACCTCGGGAGTCTGTGCACAGGATGCCCTTCACGGTCATTGCCTGATTCTCGGCCGAGGTGACCAAGTCATCACGAAGTTGCCGAGATTACTTCCTATTGCCTTGCGCTTGAGCTTCCATGTTCTCCAGGCAATCAAGCAGATAGGGCAGACCTTTCCTTGGGGAGCTTCTGGCCGGGCTGCCAGAGTGAGGAGAGCGCCAGTCGAATCTCCCTTGTCTCGGTTGGCGTGCGCCTGGTCACCCATGGACAAAAACACTACTTCGGACCAGTGTCGAACCGTTCAAAGCTTGAAGAACTCTAGGTGGTAGCTCTCATTGCGGACTTCAGCAATCATCTGCTGAATCTCACGGGCGGTCTGCATTTGGGCTTTCGTCACAACCTCGGTCAGCAGCAAGTTGTATCGGCTGCAAAGCTGAGGTTGTGTTTGCACTGCTAGCCATTGCAACGCACCAAGGGCTGTCCTGCAGGCAGCGACTTCACTGGAGTTCATGGTGCCATCCACAGTCAGCCTTTCAGGCTTGATGTCCACATCCATGAGGCCCTCCACATAGTAGTCCTGGTCCACTGTGATCTTCATGTGTCCGTGTGCATCAGTGGATGTACTGACGTCGGTGCCAGCATGACGATAGTTCTTGAACTTCGTCATTCCCCACTTGTAGGCCTTGTTGACTTTCTCTTTGATGGCTTGCCATTCCGCGCTGTCGTTGTCGCCGATGCGGTGGAAATCATCGACATGGCCTCCCATGGCCCCAATTGTCCTGGGATGTTCTCCGTCCCGCTCATGTTGCGACAGCCATATCCACAGGCATCTTTCGCCAACTATCGCAATGGCTCCAAGGCTGGTCAGGGTCTTGTGGAGGTCCAACCAGAGTCCACGAGGAGCAGTGGTGCTGCCGTAGATGTTTCGAAGGATGCGGAGGATGCCATCTGCCTCCACATCAAGGGCTTGTCGAAGTTCTTCCACGCCGGTGGTCCATAGTCTCGCATCCGCTTCTGTGGGCATTGTCTGCAGAAACGCAGTTGCTTCCCAGCCATGTTGTGATGCCATCAGATACAACAAGTTTCCTCCCAGCATAGACTGCACCGGGCTTGCTGTCTTGAAGCTGGGATCCAATAGACTGGGGTGTTGGAATCCGAGGAGAACAATCCGTGCCTTTGCCTTCCGCCGTCCCGGTTTGTCATGGAGGGTTGTCTCAGGATTCTCCCGGGCATCTTGTACTGCAGAATCGCGATCCTCAGGAGGGACCAATTAACTTCCACGTCAGGACCCATCTGGCCTTGACAATCCGCTTGGAATCGTATGCTTCTCGAACTTCTTTAGCATCCATGCACTTATACTATACGGACGGCCTCATTCTTGATGAAGGAGTCCACCTCCTTGGCCTTGGCTCGCACGAACAGTTCTCGTTCAGAGGGATGAAGACGTGATAGAACAACTTCTGAATCCTTCATCTTCTTCACCAAGAACGCCACAGGGTTGCGTTCGAACATTTTCCGTTGACGATTGGACCACTTGGCTGGCAGGTCAATCTCAATCTTGAGGACTTCATTTGTCTCACCAATAGCCGCGTAGATGTCCATTTCCGGCTCGGCTTGAGGTTCGTTCGCCTCCAGCTCTTGTATCCAATGGAGATCGTAGTTGCCGGCCTCGTCGACTCGCATCCTCTTGGTATCTGGCTCCTGGTAGTCGTTGACATCCGCCGGTAGTTGTGGATCAGGAGGAAGCAGTGGTCTTGTAGTCGAGGAGGAAACTGACGGGGTCTCCTGGATCTGATCGAGATTTTGCCGTTGTAGCCTTGCGTTGGCTGGTTGTTGTTGGTATTCACCAGGCTTGTAAGTCACCTTCTGTCGTAGACGACGATGTGGAACAACGGTGGTGGTAGGATCTGGTCGTTCAGGTAGGTTGGGGAGCTCCACTTCTCCAGCGTAGGGAACTTGACCCACCAGGTCTGTGTATTCCCTTCGAGGTAGCACCTCAGCCAGTGAACGCCACCGAGTGAAGTCCTCCTCGGTCGTGATCTCGTGCTGAAATCTCTCTGTCTCAGTGACGGGTCGTGCAGAGTGGACTGAACATCGCAGCAATTGGCTGCCCACCAACACCCAGACAACATGCATCCGATCTTCCCCATGTTGTTGATAGGGCAAGGCTTCCTGGAAGAGTACACGTCCCGGGCCAATCCAATGCGGCCTCCCAGACTTCTTGAATCCCCCACGAGGTCCTGTATGTTGTACTTTGGGCCACACCTTGCGCCACACCTTGACCAAGTCAAGAGGTGAGAACTGCCGAAGGGGCTGGCGAACACTTGTCTTGTGAAGCTTCATTAAGGTTCTCTTGGCCTTGGTCTGGCGCGCTATCTCTTCCGCTCGCTGTCTGCGTACCACCAAGCGAGCGAAATCACTTTTGGGGTCCACCAGCTCCAGTGCCTGCCGGTCCTCGTCCGTCGGCTGGTGTGATGCTCCAAAGGCCCACTGGCCTCCAAGTAGATCGCCGAGGCGGTGTGCTTCACTCCATTGGCCCATGGTTCTTTCTCGGCCACATAGTGAACAAGCACTTGCAAGTCTGTCAAGAAATAGCTTGCTTGCTCAGACATGAAGCTTTTAGCTGAGTCCTCTCGGTCTTGGAAACAGGCTCAACCATCTCTCAGAGAGTGCCTCGATGAAGTGGCTGCCAGACTCTGCTTTCATCTCCAGGAAATCACAGAGGTACAACACGTGGGCCACCCGTAGTTTCGGGGCCACGTCCATGAACAAAAGAAACTTCACCTTCTTTTTCCCAGGCGGGATCCACTCTGCCGAATCCACGGCAATGGCTTCCCAGGCTTGAAATTGGCCATGAGTGCTTGCTGGCGGAACTTGTCCGGAGCTCATGCCACCTGGTCGAGGGCTCTCACAGCTGGGACAGTAAAATTCCCTCGCCACTTGCGCCTTCCATTCTGGATGTCCAGCGTCCTTGATGATGCGGGCCAAATTCCTGTTGGTGGGATGGCCCGCGGCCTTGTGAAATTTTGCAATCTCGATGCCCTCTGGTAGAGGATCTTCGCTGATGGGGTCAACATCTGTTCCCTCTGCAGCTGGAAGACATTCGGCCGCCCAGGCGTGCTGTCCTTCGGCTGGGGTGCAAGTCGAAGTCCAAGAGCTTGTAGTCGTTGCCGTTTGTCTTGTGGCATCCACGGGGCAAGCCTCGTGGTGTAAAACGACAGAACCATTCTTGAGGTTGAAATTGAACAAACTCATGGAAGGTGTCCAGAACCACACCCTTGGCTGTAGTTCCGTCATGTAGACGCCGTCGTCGTACAACATCCAGAGGAAGTCGATTCAGCCAAAGTCCGCCGCCTTCATATTTGCCAAAGCCACACACGATGTTGCTGGAGAGCTTGTAGTTGTGATGGTCCTTGTGCGGCAGGCTCTTGCAATTCTTGTTGAGCATGAAGCTCGACCAAAGGCCTTGTGGTTGATGATTTGAAGAAACCATTCACGTACCTTACCAGAAACTCAAACTGCTCAGTGGCGTTGCTAATGCCGGAGAACGCTCCACGAGAGTAGCCGCCAAAGGCCACCGCGCATCCCTTGCGTGGGTTCCATCTAGAGTGTCCCGGTTCCACCTTGTAGTAGACGTTGAAGAACTCCTCCATCAGGAACTCCAGGACGTCGAAGGTGAACTTTTCCTTGGTCAGGGCCTCCTCGAAGAGGGATTTCAAGGACAGCTTGTCCACCTCCTTCATGTTGATATCCATCGCAGCGTCCTCAGTTTGTTCTCGCATTCATCGTAGCAATCCTCCACTATGCTGGCGTAGGCACACTGTCTTCGGGGCCATCCACATCAGCTGGTCGATCATCTCGTCGTTGTAGCAGTCGTAGGTGCCGCGCTGGAGCCAAGTTGTCGCGCCAAAGCCGGCACCAGGATTGCACCAGTTCCATGGATAGTAAGTACTGACGGTCCATTCTGATCCGCCAAAATGAGAATGGCGATGACCGCCTGCGCATACCTTGGCTCGGAATACTCGATGAAAGTTTTCGTCGTTGGTCTTGATGGTCCATCGCTTCTGTACGAAGCCTCCATCGTCACCTTCTCGTAATCCGTAGCGACAGCCATCAATGCGACAGTTCACCCAAGGTTGGTCGTGATTGTCCATGTACTCCCTGAGATCTTCCATTGGGTGTTGGCTCCAGCCCACGCGCTGTGTTGGCCATTCGCGGTTGACTTGCCATAGCATCATTCTTTCTCTGCGCCTCGCGGTTTCCAATTGTTCCTCGCGGCCGCTGTTCTTGTAGTTCATGGAATTCCACAAGCACCACTTAGTGCAAGGAAGACTGAACCAGATCTTCATGGGCTTCTTCCTTTGGCGAAGGTCACGCAATTGATCCCAGGTGTCGGGCTTGTAGAGGTCGTAGCCGTTGCGGAGGTTGATCACCCGTGGTCGTAGTTCATGTTCTTGTGCAGCACGGCTAAGCCACGAGTGCGGTGCACACGTGACCTCCCACAAGCCGTCCCGATCACCAACATGTAGTCCCGCCAACATTGACGAAGCCACAGTTGCCATGAGAGTGATGGCATTCATCACTCTGTTGCCCAATCCAACACTCATCGGTCGAAGACTCCTGTGCGTCGTCCTCGTGGTCACTGTTGAAGTTGTTGGTCCATCTCCTCGTAGCCGCTCGACAGATTGGTAGCATTCACGTCCGGTGTTGCGGCCATTTGCCAGCTGCTGGTCGAGGTGGGCGTCGCGGAGCGCGTGGGAGTTCTTGAGGTAGTAGGCTTCGCCGTCTCCAGCTGGTTGGGGTAACCCTGCAGCTCCGTGTAGCTCTCCCGCGGAGGTCGCGGATGTGGTTGCGCAAAACCTCCTCTTCACCCACCTTGGCTTGCATCGCCCTCACGATTGTAGCAGTGGGCGCAAAGTCTCCCATCAAGGGACGTAGTTCGCGTAGAGCTCGTGCCATCATCTCGGGGTTCTTGGTCGCCGTGAATTGTCCCTTGGATCCCTGCCGCGGGATGTAGCTCATCCTGAAATCGCACCTCGCGCAATGCTGCCACTGGCCGTGGTTGTTGGCCGCTGGTGGTCCTGGTACATGTCGTCCCATGCAGGGCCAGGTCTTGGCATCTGCTCGGGGATCCCGTGGATCTCCTTTCATCGCTCGCGCATGGCCTTCGCCTTGGGGGCTGACGATCGCAATGTCGCCGCCATCGCATGTTCCTCCGGAGGGGTGAGCGCCGCCATCGCAGAGGGAAGTCGAAGAGGAAGTTGTCGGGGTCGTATGTGGAGCTGAGGCTCGACACATTGATGCTGAAGCAGCTGCGGTCATTGAGTCAAGTCCTTGCAGCTGACGCGATTGTGCATGAAGCCATAGCAGTCTTTGCTTGGAGCTTTCAAGCTCCCTCTGATCATACTCAACATCACAGACAGCAAGACAGGGTGGAGCTCTAGCACATGCACTTCTGGAGCACTTGTAAGACTTACGGCAGGAGGCAATACAACAACTCGAGCATGTCCTTCCTGACGTCTATGGCCACGTGTGAGATAGTGACAAAGGTCGAGCATGAAGTGACCTTTACGATTCTCCTGGAGTCGCTCTGCTTGTGGATTTGGTTCTTGAGTGCTGACAAAAAGTCCTGTTGAGAAGTCTACTATCATGCTCTGTCCTTGCTTTCCAAGAAAGTCCATGCCAATCAGGATAGGCACTAAGTTGTTCTTATCGAAGTTGGACTTGTAAAACTCGGAAGGATTGGGAAGTGCATAGATGGCGAGGCTGTAGTTCTGGCCTGATACATCACTAGAGATATGCAATCTATACAAGGCACGTCCCCATCTCCCATGACCAAAACGAAAGTATGGCCGCGAGCTCTGATCAACTTCGATGACTGCCTGCTTGTCGTGAGACAGGATAGCTCCTATGAGGTCCTTCACTACAGCCTGGGGGGCTGCAGAAGCCGTGGCACCGCAGTCCAGCATGCCCATCTCACAGAAGCGAGAGCGGTCGAAGTCATTGAAGCAGCCTCCATTGTCGATGTCAAGTCGAGGCCGTGCAGGCTGTAGGGCTCGGCGCTGGCATGGTACGCATTCACGGCTCTCGTCGGATCCTTGCCCTTGAACTTGGATTTGCCCTTGCCCTTCCAAGCCGCATAGCCCTCGAGCCAAAGGCCGGATTTGCCCTTGCCTTTTCCCTTGCCTTGGGACTTGCCCTTGCCGGCGTAGTGCATGCCGTAGTCCTCGGTGTCGGCCATGTAGAAGCGCTCCTTCCCCTTGCCCTTCATGGGGCAGTCACGGATGAAGTGGTTTCCTCCACAGGGAAACCATTTGCCACCAGAAGATGCGCCCTTGGAGCCCATTGCTCCGAAGCCGCGGTCACGACGCAAGGCCTGAGTGGCCTTCTGAGCGTCAGACCACGTTCTCTGGGCTTCCAATGCCAGGGATTCCGCCACCTTCTCGGCTTGCTTAGCCTCCTTGTACTTCTCATCGTCGATGGGCTCGCCGTCGTCCGCTGTGGCCTGGTAGCCGTAGTCCGCTTCTCCGTGCCACCATGGGTCCTCGTAGGTGTTCTCGTAGTCGTTGCAGTACACGTAGCCCTCGCTCCAGTCATCATCCTGAGAGTACCAGTCGTCGTGGTAGTCGTGGTAGTACGCCTCCATGTCGTCCGAGTTCATGTAGTAGGCCTGGGAGTGCTGGGCGCTGTGGTACTTCTGTCCAAGAAGCTGTTCGTCCCAGAGTCCTTGTAGAGCTTGTGCAATCACCTCATAGTCCAAGCTGTTACGCGTCGTCGATAAGATGTCCCGCTTCTCCTCGGGCTGTTAGGCCTGCTGCTTGAAGCAACCTCCATCCCCGAAGAACGCTCATGATGAAGGAATCCGTCATGGACAACTCATCCACGGTCTGAGCTCAGACTTTGTAGAAACGCGTCTCGTAGACGACCCCGGCAGCTCAGGAGGTCGTTCATCACTTGGATCTTCACGGTGGCTTGGGGAGGATCCTGTAGCCCCCAGGAGGTGGCGCTTGCCTGCTCGGGCAATCCTCCTTCACCAGCACCAGTCGCCGTTGGGGTAGTAGCGGGACCTTCGGGAGGATCGTCACCGACAGGAGGTTCTCCGCTCCGGTCCTCGTCCACGTAGTCCTCGTCGTAGTTCCACCACGATTCCCAAGTGCCGCCCCAGGCATCATCGCCCCAAGACTCTTCTTGGACAGGCGGGAGTCCAAAGTCCTTGGACTCTTGGGTGACTCCCATCTTCTCCTCATGCAACCTTATGATCGCTTCCTGGAACTCCTCATGGACCAGCGTCTCGCGAACCAAGAAGTTTCCGATCGACTCATTGACTTGTCGTCGGAACGAAAAGTACTGCTGGCAGATCGCAGCCGCATTCGGCAGTGTTTTCCGCACACGTGGGCTCGATGCCAGCCTCTGCAAAAGCTTCCGCGTGCCGTCCTCGGTGTCGAACGCAGCGTGGGACCATGACATGGCCAGTAGCCTGGCAGGCCCACTGAGCTTCCCCATCAAACGGCTCGCACAATGCCGACGTTTGTGCGGCGCCGTGCTCTGCACGTACCATGCCACTTCTTTGGTGTAGCGTCTCCAGCTGCGAGCTGCGCCATCCCAGACGGGGACTGAACCCCCAGCATCGCCTTGACCAGACATGACAAAGAAGACAAAGGAAAACTTGAAGACAAAGTCGTGAAAGAAGAAAAAGAGGAGCCGTCGACAGGCTCCGAGGAAAAAGTAGTTCCAGAGCTGTCCGCGTAGAGCTCTGAGGAGATTCCCGGTACAGGCAGACTGGCACCGCCGATCGAGAAGATGGAATCACCTTAACAGCCAGTTCGGTCCTTGGAAGCAACCGTGCTCCGCTGCCAATGCAGCGAGTCGCACAGGGAGGTTAACAAAGGAGGGCTCAGATCACTAACACACGCACAAAGCTGTTCAGCACACCGGGTTTTCCATGCGACCTCAGCGGTCGGATCCGTGCCGTCTATCGGCTCCTGAAAAGGGGCCCCTTACTTGAGAGGTCAAGCGAGGGACCGACATGAACGATTGATGCTCACCTGATCGGCACAAGTTGCAGATTCCGTACACTTTCCTTCAAGGGCATGAGGTGAACGATGTTCCAACTTTCGCGATTCTACTTTGCGCGGACGTGAGGCTCGGCCCATGCGTGTGTTGTTGGTCTGGTAAGAGAGGATGTGCGAAAATGAAGCCGTCTACAAAGAACAGGATGATTCCTCACTTTCAGCATGGTTGGCGAATGCGCAGTGTGCTGACTCACATACTTTGGCTGTGTTCTTTATGTACCTACTGGCCTGCTACCTGCTTACCTAGTTGTCGGCACAACATCTGGGCTGCTTATTGTATGTTGATATGTACAACTACAACGCACATGTACACACTGCTCAATGCTGCAAGCGCACTCGCTGCTCGTCTGCATCGCTATTGAGACTGAAAACAGAATGTATCATATCATTGTCTTTGTTGCATGTGCACATTTTGCGGAAACTTGCCTCTTGACACGTCTGCAGCTGCGCTGGTACATTCGGATCTTGGGTTGAATCATGTTGAAACTGAAACGGGCTAGATTTCTGCAATCCTTGTTTGCCCTTGACTCGTGGCATTTGCATGGACTTCTGGTCTCCTATCGTCTTCGAGACGTGCAGCTGCACACCCTGAACTTAGTATGTGTAGTTTCGTTATGCTTTAGATTTTAGTCGAGCGTTGGGCAAAGCTTGAGCCGTGGCAGCTTGGCCGTTCCTGGGCGTCTTGTGGTTTCCACTCCCACATGACGTTTCGCCTTTCTTGACGACGAAAAGATCTGCCAGCTCCAACTCCGCCAAGAACAGCCCGAAGCCCCGTTGTCGCACATCCTGAGGTGATTGCACAGTACACGCCTGCACCATATCCCTTCACAGCCCAGAACGAGCCGGAACAAGCTCTGGTGTTGGTGCCTCGTCATGGGTTTTGAGTCATGAGGGGGTCTGATTTGGTTGGGGTTGACGACATATAGACATACATAGGGTTTAGGCTGAGGATCTGTCGGTACTTTTCTGCTCTTCTCAGGGCATCATCCTCACTTGCCTGCCCATGCTGGGCGCACAAATCGGAATCATCAGCGGAACCCTCAACCTCATGACGGAGAAGGCGAAGGCGCGCGTCCCTTTCAGGGGCAAAGCATGAAGCAACCGTAATGTAGGGGCTTGGAGAACGAATGGTTGGAATCGGGCTTTGACACCGGGGCTCCGAAGCCTTCAGCTGCGCTGGCAGGAGCGGGACCACGTGAAGCGGGACCTCCAGCGCTGGCTGCGCAAGACGCACGTGACCAAGCGTCTACACGAGTTGGGGCCTCGGAGGATGCGTCTCTTCATTTGAGCCACGAACCTCCGAAGACATGCCCCCGAGCTTTCGCCTGAGGCGCGTCTTGACCGCCTTGGACGACGTCTTGGGCTCCCAGGAGTCTCCGCTGGACGTGAAGGAGCCCCTGGCCCTGGATTTCCTGCCCAGCACCTTGATCGAAGAGCTGCGCGTCGTGAAGACGGGGGAGACGCTGGCCACTCATTGCTTCTACAGCTTGCTGATGGACGACGCTTCGTCTGCATACTGCATACACTGCATACTGCACTGCATCTTCCACTTCCATGACTATGACTGCCATGAGCCTCTTTGTTGCCCAGGATCGCGTCGAATTCGGTGGCAGGTTGGCAGCGGCTTTTCGTCAGAAGGCCTCTTCTGCCCTCTGCCCTCTGCCCTCTGCCCTGCCCTCTCATCCTGCGCTCCAGCGGTCTGCAGTCTAAGGCTGAACTCGGAGGGTTCCCGAAGACCTGCACCTTAAACCTATGGACCTATCGTTTTTTTCCTGTTCGTGTGTATGGCAGCAGTCTGAGACAGGTTGCAGTGCAGGGCGAGCAAATCTTCGTGTGCAGTCGCCGGGCGGAAGGCGCAGAGAGCAGACTCTTCACCCGACTGCTCAGGTAGTACATGATGTATATATATATACACACCTATTATGCATACACACCTTGTTGTCTACAAATATCAATCTCGACCACATGTGTGTATATACATATTTATATATACACATGCACACTGACACCTTCTTTTTTGTTCCCTAGTAGATATTGCAGTGCACACGTCGTGCCAGAGCTGACGGCACTTGTGGTGGCCTTCTGCCATTTCCGCAATTCCGGGCTTTCTTGGGCGAGCTTTTTCCAAGACTTCGACCTCGTCCTGTGACGTTGCCTTGACGGGTCGCTTCGGTGCCGATACGCGTCGTTGCATCGCCGGTGGAATTCACAGGAATGCAAAGTCTCACTAGTTCTTTCCCCTAGTCCCCTGATAAACAGCACCGGAAGGAATCTACATCAGCATCCACGGCAGCTTTATCTTGCGGCCTTCCAAGGTGGCCTGGCTTGCAGGGCCCGTCCTGCAGGGATGAACTGCATGCCCTTGTCCCAAGGAGCTGGAAACTGGTAACAGCATGTCCCGGATCCGGACGACTCGCACCACAGTCTCAAACAACGTGAAGTTGCAGTCGGACACCTGGTACGCAGACGCTTGGCTAGGTCCAGTTGCTGGTGGGTTCGATTTACATGGCAGTTTCAGCAGATAAGAGCCCCCCCAAGACGAAACCATAAATGCTTAGCATGGCTATGAGGAGGACTCACCACGTCACTTAAGAAGGTCCCCACACGAGCATTCCCGCAAGTCAGCTCTCCGAGGAGCTTGCTTTGTACACCAGCAGGACGGCCTTCAACGAGCAAGGGTTAGTGTTGCTTCATCCCGTGTCCCGTGCGAGAGGAACCACGCAGCCACTTTGGCCGCGGCAACTTATGCCAAGCTGCTCACACTGTCGGCCACGGACTTGTTGCAGGCCGTGGCCGTAGGGCGCCCCGGGCGGGCCCTGCCCGAGCCCTCGGGGTTTCTTGAACGCCAGGCCGTGAAGAACTCGCCCTCGGTCGTCGTCGCCTTTCATGAGCACCTGGGGCACAAGCACAGCCAACATCCTTCGAGCCTTCGAGCCTCAGAGCTGTCTGTAGCAATCTCTTGAGGTACGCGCTGGGGCTCATCAAGATGCATCAGTTGCTTGGACTCCGAAGATCGGGCTGTGTGAGCATGGGGTCCCTACGAGAAAGAGCTCAGGAAAAGGGCTCTCTTCACGGAGGAGACCTGGGAGGTTCCACCAGAATCCTGGTCTGTGGAGGTGCAAAGATGTCTCTGCTCGGGTGCCGGGTGCGCGCTCGAGCGCGAGCTTCCCTTTGCCTCTCTTCTCCCCCATGCAGGCCGTAGCAGCGACCCAGCTGGTGGCAGCTCAGCGCGCAAAAGCGGGAGAGAGCTGAGAGAGCCGAGAGAAAGAGCGGCCTTGGTGGCCGGGATCCGCGCGGCCTTCTGCAAAGGAACTCTTGATTCCGGGAACGAGCCCGATCCACGCCTTCAAGCTGACGGGCGCATCTCGGATTCAGGAGGAGATCACGCCGGGAGCGGGGGAGCGCAGCTTCACTCCTCTTCGCTTCTGAGGCTTCCGAGCGGAAGGTTTCGATGGACCGGCTCCTCAACGAAGATCAGACCCTGCTGGTGCCTTGCACAGCATTGCAACAGCAACAGTAAGGTGGCAAAATTTCTGCCTCGTGAAAAGCCGGTGGCCAAGGACCAAATCGATTGCGTCAAAGACCAGCTGGACGAACTGGACGGCGAGAGGGGCATGTACGAGCTTCTTCGGATCAAGGAAAAGTACTTTCCCAGTTGTGCTGGCCCTCTGTGACTGAATCGACTGAAGCTCGCTTACGCAGGACGAAGCAAAGCGAGCGCTTCTTTCGGTACTCTTCATGGGCTGGCTTGTGAGGGAGACTCGGCTGACTCGGCTGTGTACACCTAATGATGCGTTCTGTTGTGACCCTGCACGTCTGCACGACCCTGTGCTCAGGACAACTACGATCAGGTGGTGGCATGTCAGGACAGGGCCCAGAAATGCTACAACTAGGCCGTGAGCTGGGCGCGTAGAAGTTCGGAAGGACGGGCCCAACAAGCTCACGAGGACGACCTGGTCCGCCTTGAGGGACTTTGGGCGGCAGAAGTTGCTCCACTTGTTGTCCTCGCGTCCACGTGCTGCCGCGTGCATGTGCGACTCATCAAGGAGCTGACGCATTGGAATGAGATGTCTTTCGAAGAGCTGAATGCAGCCATGGTCTTGCTGGGCGTGCGTCGCTGGGCTTCACTTGCAGCCGAAGACTTCTCGGCTTTTGACCAAAGCTGGTCTGTCCTCCCTGGCAGCCTTTGAATGCCATACCAGGTGGCCTCTGCAAGAGCAAGGAGTTTTCGAGGCTGGTGCCTCCCAGCGAGCGACGGAATACGGAACAGGTGCGAAAGCTCTACAAAGCCCCCGCATAAAGTGCTTGAGAACTTCCATGGAGAGGTGTTGCTGCACACGGTGGACCACCTTTCCGCCTACGTTCCCTCGCTACAAGCGCTGAGTATGGAGTGCTACACCCACCTCGGAAATGCTGTGGCTTTGATGAAGCAATTGCTTACGTAAGGAGCGGCAGAAGCCGGTCCCACAATGTCTTGTGGGTACCTGTCCCCTTGCAAGGTTCGAGTCATGCTGGACTTCAACTTTGCCACGCCTTCAGATCAGGGTGCAGAGAGAGAAGGAGTGAGACAGAGACCCTTGAGCTAGTCCTTTCGCGCCAACAAGGCTCACGGATAGAGGGAGAGGCTGTTTTGTGGCATTCGGAAGCTGTGAGGCCCAGTTTGTGCAGGGCGAGAACAATCCCAACTCCGTTTGGCTGCTGCAGTGTGCACTTGGCCGGGATGGGACGCAGGCCTTTAGGCCTCGCGCCCGCAAAGAGTCCCACAGAGTAAGCAGAGTAGTCGTTTTTATTGTGTCGGAATCTTAATGTTGAAGAGCAGGTTTCAGAGCTCAGGTTATGCTTGCTGGCCCAGGCTTGCATGCTCTGTGGTGTGCTGACCTTAGAACCGATCGGTCAAGAGGCAGCAGCCTTGAAAATACGTTCGCTTTAACACCACATTGCGATTTCGGCTAAGGCATTGTGCACAGTCTAATTGTGGTTGCTTCTTGCTGAACTCTCATACCTTGCGGACGAGACACCTGTCACCGAAACATTCATAATTCGATCGGACTTTGCTCTTACCTGTCATAATTGGCGGAAAGCCCTTTTTGTTGGGATTGGAGGAAGTGGGAAATGTAGGGCTAGTAGACAGGTTCGCAGGGAAGCAGGCAAGACAAGAAGCAGTGAGGACAGTGAGGACCTTTTACATCCGGGTAAGGA
The DNA here is from genome assembly GCA_003297005.1 of Symbiodinium sp. clade A Y106. NCBI lineage: Eukaryota > Dinophyceae > Suessiales > Symbiodiniaceae > Symbiodinium > Symbiodinium sp. clade A. The sequence continues at coordinate 43,032 of BGNK01001665.1, read as the reverse complement.
TGTCCTTGGCAACACTGCACCGATTGCAGCAATTGATAATGACCACGGGCTTTGGATCGTTTTATTAGGCGCTCCTGTTGCTTGTACGGATTGCCCCGATGCCGTCACTAACGTCGACTCCATCTTCAAAGTATGGATTTAGTCTTTTGCAATGTTGCTGTCATAACACGATCTAGGCATGAGGATTTTTTATGAGGCAGTATCGTGCTGAATGTAGCTGCTTTGGTCTGCCTTCGCAGTGCCCCGTGGGAATTTCTGTTCGCAGCTATGTGTGCGCGTAACTCCTGTTGTGGTTCTTTCCAGCCCTGTCAACATCTGGAACCCAATCCCCCAAATCCGCAAACCTCTGAACCCTAACCCGCCTGAACCCCGGAAACACTTGAACCCGAGGTGAGCGGCACCTCTACAGTGAATGGATCCTTGTTCCTCAACGAGCTGAATGGCCGCTGCATTGTGAAGGCTCTCTCGAGCCTCAGGCAAGTCGAGGATCGGAGGGTAAGAAATGGCTGAGGCTCTTTCTACACTTCTCTTGTTTAGTTATTTAGTTTTATACACCTGTCTATGAATGCATGTATGTATGTATGGACGGGGGGCCAGGGATGTTTGGAAATTGATCACTTGAAGCATGTTTTGTGCGTGCACGATGTTTGATCAATTGGGGCGGAGCTTTTTCAGCGACAGTTTTTCGTTGCGCCCCTGTTGTTTCAACATAGATGAAGGGCTGCGGAGTTTTTTTTTGTGACGAGTTCGTTGCATCCAGGATGGTTCCAGTTCGTTCAGGTGCACTCAATTTTAGGTAACAGTCTTGCTGTGGGAGTTGTTTTCAATCTGAGCAAGCGCAGCGGACGTGTTTCGTGACAGGTTCGCTGCTCCATTTGATCATGCAGCGCATTTTTCGTGACGGTTTCCTAGCTTAAAGGATAAAGCATGTTTCCAGTTTATTGACCAGTCGTAACGGATGTTGTTCGCGACAGTGTCGTTTTCAATTCAACCCTGAGAAGCGTTGTCTTCGTAATGGTCTCGTTTCATCCAGGAATGTTTGCAAATTTATTGAAAGGTAGTGAATGTTTTGGTGACCGTTTCTCTTGGGCGGTCCAGGCAATCTCAACTTGGAAAGCTACTGACGTCCGCTGGCAGTCTTATGGCGCCCACGATTTTTCCAATCTGATCAAAGCAGCGGATTTTCTCGTTGCTGCATTGTTTTTGCAAAAGTTGCGTTGCGCTGACGACATTTCCAATCTGATCTTATGCAGCGTTTTGTCACCGCAGGATGTTTCCGGTTTGATGAAACTGCAGCTTTTCTACACTGGCAGGTTCGTTGCATCCGAAGTGATTTGTTTCAGGACAGTTTCCTTGTACGCACGGTGATATTACTTGATCATTTGCAGTGCCTTTTTGTTGCGACAGCTTGGTTGCGCCCAAGATTCCCGGATGGTTCCATTTCAAGATGGTTTTCGAAACTGTCGTGACAGTTTCTTTGCGCCCGAGATGTCTTAGGTTCGATCAGTCGTGCTTGCCTGTTTGGTCATGTCACGTGGGAGACCGTGAGCTGAATCTTTTCATGCGAGTTTTGTTCATGTCGTTAAGCCTGTTCGTCTTCTGAGCCTGAATGCTCGGGCCGCGTCCGTGGTGCAGAGGACGTGGAGCCCCATGTGACTTACTGGCGCTACATTAGCAGCCGCGCAGAGGCCCAGAGACGGAAGCAGGACGGTGACTGTAGAGCACTGCTCTGTGCAGGCCCTGAACCTGAGCGTGCAGACTCCGTGGGGCATCCGCATGTTTAGATTTTAGACAGCTGTTGAGGGTTTGCAGTCCGTCCTGAATGCCGTGGTGCAAGTGGCTGCAAGTGCCAGGTCGCACCTGGTCCTCGCCCGCATTGCTTGCTTGACACGCTGCTCCGCTGCAGAGTCGCCGCAGAGTTGCTGCACTCCGCTGCACGGGTTCTCATCCGCATGCGATAGCCAGGAACGCTGGAGCCTTCAGCCATGCTGGAAGTGCAAGAAGATTGGATACAGCTAAGCGATCGCGAGCGGGACGTGCTGCACGATGTCTTTCTCTTGGATGGACACGAGCACAAGGCCTTCATGTTCCTCTACCTGCCGCTCTTCCTGGCCAACGCCCGATCGAATCCCGATCTGGGACTTCAAGGTGGCCTGAAGTTCCTCGTGGAAATCTACGACAAGCTCATAAGGCACAAGTGTCTAACTCTGGCCGGACCAACGGTCAAGGTGGAGCCCCGGCGGCGCTGAGGCTGCCACTGTACTATGCTGTTGTTGACCTTTCACCTTCTTAGCTGTCATAGCTGCCTTTGGCGGACGTCTCCTGTCTCCTGCTGAGGACTTGTCAACTCTCGCAGTTGTTGCTACCGATGTCGAAGATCTTCCCACCCTTCGCATCTTGGATTCAACTTGTAGAGAGGTCTTGGGCGGCACCACACAATCGGGTATAAAAGATGAGGAAAGTGCTTGGACTTCGCCAAGATCGTGAAGCATGAGAAGGGAGTCACCGTGCTCCTGACCAGCGCGAGCTATCAAGTGCTCACCGGACAGATTGGGCTCAGTGTTGCCTGCGCTTCGGGGTTCTCCCTCAACACGAATACCGAATACCCCCTGAGAAGGACAGCTGGTGCACCACACGAGAAGTGCAGATATGCTGGAGCTCCTGACACAACAGCAGCGGCCCGACGCAATGGTGCCTTTTTTTTCGTAGTTTTTTAGGGTTTCAGTGTCCTCCTTTGCTGAGGCTCCGGCTCGAGAGTGCCATCATGTCCAAGGCCCTGGGCCGACCTTTGAGGGCTTCCATCTCCCTGGAGAACCTGGCAACATGGCTCTCAAGAGTTCGAAGAGCGCTTCATTCTTGGCCTAAGTACAAAGCGATTCGAAGGACGAGTGGCGCTCCCTTGTGCAAACAAGGAGTCGGAGGGAGAAAGAGACCCGCACGCCATCGACCAGACCTTCCTCTAGCTCCCGTGAACGGAACGCGTAGTAGCTTGTGGCTCTGTCGGGGTGACCTCTACACGTATCGGCCCATTATGCAGAGCACTTACCCATGCAGTTGTGATACATGCAGCCATGCAAGCCCACTTCATCGCCAGCCTAATCCTGTACCCAGAAGCCCCTCGCTTGTGTTGGCCTGCACAGGCTTTATAAGGATTGTGCTCAATCAAGACTTCAAGTTTTGCTTGTGCGGCACAGGCCGATGCCCGACCCGTGTGGATGTTCTAGAATCCTACAAATTTGCCCAGGTTTCATGTCAAAATGAATTCTAGGCTGGGCAGCAGCTCACCCCGAAACCACCCGCCTTCTTGTGGGAAAACGCAAGCTTGGCAAAGCCAGCTTCGCACAGTTTTCGAGGCCAGAAATGGCTGCACTCGGTTAGTGCCCCTTCGGCTGAGCACCTCTTGAGCCAGGCACCCCTCCCTTGTAGATGAACCATGTAACATGCGACAGCTCATGGTGCTCTGTTGGTCCCGTCGAACTCTGGACGCCGCAAAGGCGGCGTCTGTTGGCTGGAATAGGATATGCCGGTCTCGCGATAGTACCAAGTACCAAGCACCGCGACACTGGAAAAGGCTCAAGAGCGCATCCTTCGCCCTTTCGCAACCGTCTTCACCTTTCACCTTGGCCTTCGAAAATTTCGTGCCCAAGACCATGGAAAGACCTGCAAGTCCAACAGCAGACCCGAGTCCCGAGCACACAGAGGGTTGGGGGCTGTTACTTGTAGCAGAACACGCGAGCACGTAAACAGGGAGAAAGCCTAGCTATGGCGATGGCCATGGCTCCTCAGCCCGCTGAGAACGGCTACTTGGGCTTCGAAAATTCCGAAAACGGGGACATCGATGAGGACGCGAATCTTAGTCTCATCGCTTCAAGGCTTCAAGTATCTCCATCTCTGTGTCGCTCCAGGAGTCAGAAGATGACCAGCGCAGGTCCTGCTGTGCGTCACCGGCGCCGGTGGCACACAGGGAAACGCCGCGCTTCAGCAATGTAGGCCCTCGACCTGACCTCGACGGAGGGCGTGAGACCGCGGGAGCGTAGAAGTCCTGTGGCAGGCTTGATCGGGGAGATGTCCCACGACGGGGCCGAGCACGTGACGGATGAGGTCTTCAATGCTGCATCACACCTTATGGGAGGGATGCTCTCCGTTCTTGGTCAGCCGCTTATACCATCCTGGGTATACCGCTCGAATGCAGCAGCCTCTTCCTGAGGCTCGGCTGTCCTAATCACCGGTGCAGCAGCCAACTCGAACCCATGGGGCGTCATCTCGCAACGCGGCTGCAGCTGGACGCTTCTGCGTGCACTCGGAGAAGCCTGCTCCTGGCTCAGGTTTTCCTTGTACGGCGCCTCGCTGATGTTCTTGTTTTTCGCCAGCTTTGCGCCCGACTCCCAGAGACTCCGATTGCTAGGCTAGGAGCACAGTTCTTGGAGGAGAGTGGCGTCACTTTTTAACACGGCAGAGGCACCACGCGATCAAAGGGCCGAAGCCACTCATGGACCTCCTGCGCACTTTGGACTACGTGGCTATCTATTTCTTAATCCCTGGAACGATGGTCCCGGCCTGTCGCCCAGACGAAAACGCACCGGAGCTTTTGAGACATGAGAAACTTCTGAGGTTTGTTTCGTGTGCCTCCACGACACCTGGGTGGGCTGGGTATTCTTCGGAACTACTTGGGGAATCGCCCTCTTGGGAGCGATGTGCTCAAGAGCTTCTTTGTTTCTCATGCAGCAGGAATGGCTTTGCTGATTGGCTGAATGCAAGGTCTGGTTCCAGTCCTTCTGTCCACTGGAGTTCCCAATGTGGGCGAGTATGACCATGTACGCGCAGGGCTCAGATGCTCAGAGCCCTTGGCTCTCCTCCTCCTCTTCCGTAATGCAAAATCCCAGCTCCCCCAGCCTCACCCCTCAGCCCTTCCTGCTGCTTTTGCTTGGTGCGAGGTCACCCTGGGCTGGTTTGGTGCCTTCCTGGCCATCCCTGCCTACAAGTGCATAACCTTTGAAGGCAGGACTGGTAGAGAGAAACAGCATGTCTGTTTGCAGTCAATCTATGTATACAGTATATATATATATATGTATATATATATGTATATATATATATGTATATATAAATGCACAAATATACATATAGTTTATATACACATATATTTTTACACACATGCCGCAGGGATAGATAGCTAGATACCAGCCTTCCAGTCTTCGGAGCAACTCTCCCCTGCAATCTGTAAACGTAATTGGTCTCCTGTCCGCTGTCAGAGTTGTCACCTTAAGCCTTCCCAAACCCCAACTATTCACACGTGTGGGTCTCACAACTTGTGGCAAGCTAGACTACATCTTCAATTTTCGTAGACGCTTGCAGAAACCCCTCCTTTCCCATGCATGCTGACAACTTGATGCCACTGACTGCATCACAAATTGTCCAGGGTCAGCTTCATGAATACACGCACTTGTACTTTTGGGTTTTGTGCAGGATTCTGAGGGACGGCAGAGAAATCACTTGCGCAAGAAGCCGAGACTGCAACATCTAAATGATCGATTACCGGGATTGCATGAAACGAGGACCAATATCTGGATTATGGGATCACAGGACATACATGGCAAAGATTTGTTCGGATTTTCATTGCGGATTGTTGCAAGGAGTGCAGTCAGGGTTGGAAAGATCGGATCACGAATGCAGTCCTGGTGGCATGACTGGGACGAGCTTTGGATATCCCACAGGTGAGGGTACAGCAGGAAGGAGACTGCGACAGCAGCACCAAAAGAAATTGACCGTTTCAGCCTCCTTAACCATCACTGCATCTGATTGTCCTCTAGCCTAGTGATGTTACCCACGGATTCCCAGCAACGAATCAGTTTGACTCCCGGAGCTCCGAGATTCAATACTCCACCCTGACGTCTGACAGAGAATCTTAATCTTGGAGTCGAGGTCGACTCAAAATGATTCGATCGGATTCGTTTGGATTCGGAATGTGTCTGCTTGTGAGTGTGAAGATCACAGTTTGAACACTCTTCAGCGTCGCTCTTGAGAAAGTGTGCGAATAGATTCGCACGCGCTATACCTCTGCAAGGGTTGATGGACTTGCGGGCTGATCTGCTTTCCGGTCTGGCAGCGCTTTCGGTGTCCGCCTGTCAGCCTGTTTACCTGTCGGCCTGCCTGTCCGTCTGTCCGCTTGTATGTATGTATGTATGCATGTAACGGTTAGGGTCCCTCTTTAGGAACCCAAAAGAAGGCGGCACCCTTATATGTTAAAGAGGACCCCAACAGAGATATGTTACTCAATGTATGTCCGTATACAGGCATGCAGTGGCATGCATGTAATGCTCAGATTGGCAGACAGGATGACTGGACAGATATATGCGGATAGAGATGGCCTAGGTGGATGGCCAGCTAGCTGCTGGATAGATGGATAGCTAGTTAGATAGCTAGCTAGCTCAACTAAAACGCGAATGCAACGACGGAGCGACAGATAGAGACTGAGACAGGGAGAGACGACGAGAGACAGAGGGATCGGTCGCACTTGAAGCCGAGGCGCGCTGCTGCTGCTGCTCGGGGGTCTGTCCTACACCTTCGGAGGTGTCATCTTCACCATGCAATGCCAGCCGCCCCAATGGGAAAGAGTCGAGGCAATGCTTTGAGGGGTCTGGCAGTGAGGGCATGTTCTGGCCTCTGAGGTCCGAATCCAATCAAGGGGAAGTTCGGCTTTCACGAGATCTGGCATGTGCTTGGGCTGGACAGTCGAATCAGAGCCCGCGGCTTGCCCTTGGGGCCCAATTTCTCGCGAAGTCAAGGTGTTCGTTCTTGCCGGAGCCGCATTTCACTACGCCTGCATGCTCTTCTACGTGTTCCCCCACGTGAAGTCCGGTTGTGCCCAAGGAGGCTGCACTTAATAAATCTAGCAGTTGCAACGGCGCCAAAAAACCAAAGACGCAAGTGTGGGAAGAGAAGCGCCGAGCAAAAACGGGGAGCCCTTTGAGTGCCAGCCATCGCCGTCCAGCGCCTTGGCAGTTGCCCGCCCGCCTTTTGCTCTGCAGAGCTGAGTTGAGTCGGGGCTGTAGAGCCTCTCGGGGATCCGGGCGCTGGGTGCACGATGCCTCGGCGACAGCGGGCTCCTCGGAGACTCGTCGCCCTCGCTGGAACTATGTGCGAGTCGAGGTGAGACGCATGGGCAGCGTTTGGTCCCATCTATGGGAGCCCCAGTGTGGTCAAGGCGCTGGCAACAGCTTTCTATCTTTTCTCCTGTCTCTTGGCTGCTCAACAGGTCACTCTCTGCTCGGTGGAGATGACGAGTCTTCCCTGAATGCCAGGTGCCAACTGTCGAAGCACAGACCCAAGTATCCAATTCAGCTTATGTGCTGTCCGCAGGTATGACATGGACCTCTTTCCTCAGAAAATCGGCGAGGGGCAGTTTTCGAAGGCGTACGTCTGCTGGAGTAAGGAGGACTCTTCTCAGCGCTACGCCTTGAAGGTGCCATGTGTAATCCTTACTTTCAGGATGCTATATCAGAAGCTCCTTTCCTTGAGGTCTTCACGCCGGATGAGGGCGCCGAGCATGCCTCAAATGCCCAAGCCTTGGAACTTGAATCTGTTGCCTCCGAGCTGCCATGGCCCACCATGGCCGTGTGTGCGATCTGCCGCTGAGGAGATCCGAGTGCTCCTGTTGCTGGGTCCTTCCCAGTTGTTTGAGTCCTTTGGAGGTGCGCAATTCAGAATGCGGCACTTGGCGGCAGGCCAGCACCCTCGAATCATTCGTCTCGTTGACCTCCACAACGAGGCGCGGGTGCGACGCAACTAATATCCCGGCTGCAGCAATTGCAAAATGTTCGCGCGTACGTTTGTGTCTGTGCGCCGGTCCGAGTTACTGTGACCAGGTGAAGGCCCAAGCACTGCTAGACAGCACTTTTCACACAGAGCTGCAGCCGAGCATTGGTGACCAATGGCCTCTGCGAGGAATCTCGAAACATGCGCCTGGTGCTGGAGCTGTGCGCAGGAGATGAGTGACAGTAATGACTGCTGGTTTTCCTGCTGTGATGCTGATCTAGGCGGCCAGCTCTTCGATCGCTTGGTGTCTCGTGGTCGATACAAGGCAGAGCCGCGTGTTGCAACAATTGTAACCCCTGAAAGCCACAGGGCCCAATTTTTCTGCACTCGCCGAGCAAGCCGAAGCTCGGCTTCGGCTTGGGAGGCGGCGAAGGCTGCTTGCGTCGTCCAGGAGATTTTGGAGGCCAGGACTAGGACAACCCCCCCCTTTGTTCAAGCGGCGGCTTCTTGTTCCTACTCTACATATGGGAGGCCCTTGCGTACATGCACGGCAAGGGTGTGATGCATCGAGTGACCACCACAGATTACTACAGGTAAGAATCGACACCAACCTTTTTCCGACTGCAAAGGATCTGAAGCCAGAGAACATCCTCCTCGTATCTCCCGTAAGTGACATTGACATCAAGGCCAGAGACATACATGTTTTTGTCTGCATCTTTATATATATATACACATACATACATACATACATACATACATACACAGATACCGATCTTACACCCACATACCTGACATGAACACACGCAAAAATGATTGTATGCATATTTTTTCATACAACACACAAACACACACTTGCTGTAGACCTCGAGGTCTATATGGCAGTCGGAAATGTGGCTCTTCTTCTCCCATTCCTTTCCTCCTCCAACTGCTTTTTCTAGTTATATTTAGATCTACTGCTCTGCTGCGTCATCATTTCTCGGTCGAGGATCTCAAGGCTCATACACTCTACTATTCTACTATCTCTGTTGAAGCATGCAACGCAACTGAAAACCTCACACTTGCACAGAACTGACATGTACATGACTGACAAGAATTTAGTTGAGTTCCCAAGCTGCCATTCTGTGACCCATGAGCAACTCTTCGCAGGTACGTTTACACAGCATACGGGATGAGTCTTCGTTGGCCCAAGCCATCCAGTAGCCCTTCGGCTCCCTCCGAAGTTACTTAGCCCGTTGGTACAGGGATGACACACACACACATATTATATATATATATATACACATACATATATATCTATATACATATATATATATGTATGTATGTATGTATGTGTACATATATATATGTATGCGAATATATATATATGTATGTACATGCCGATAAATTTATGTATGTATTAATGCTAGCATGCATTTATGTATGTATGCATGTATTTATGTCTGCATGTATGCCTTACACCTTTATTTGTTGCCTTTTGCCTCCTCGAATACCTACTATCCATTATCACTATCTAATATACATGATCTATTGTGTGTCCGGTATCAGCTGGTATCCATCTATTATCTATTCTCTCTGATTTGTTAGCTACTATCTCTCATCTGCTATCAAATCAGAGCGATAGGTAGGTAGGTAGGTAGGTAGAGAGAGAGGGAGGTCCATTGTGTAGTTTGTTGTCAACATAAACATGGGAATGCGTCAAATTCGAGCATGTGTCTGAACAGTTCTGGCACGGCGTGTGTACAACATATGAAATTTAGAGATTCGCTTCTACAAGCCGACTCCTGAAGGGCTTTCACATCCCTGAAAGCCCCAAACAAGTAAGGGGGCCCATAGTGCCCGGGGGATCTCGGACATCCCCTATGCCATGGAGAACAAAGAAGAGAAAGAGATACAGAAACGGGAAAATCCCCCTGACGCACTCAGGTTGATGGCATTTGTCCTGATGTGCTCGGCATGCATGTGTGGTGTCTCCTGTGGAAGTCCGTTTTGCTTTCGAAGCCTTTTCCCTTCTTGGCACCCGCCACAGGTGGGGGCGGATGCTTGCTGTATGTGTCTGTGCACACACGCACATACTTATATATATATATATATGCATGCTCACGCCCCCCCCCATGATCCACCGGAACCTGCTTTTCGAAAGCAATGGATCATGGGAGGTGGGCAACCTCCGATGCGAAAACATCGACAGGGATCAAATTTCCCCAAAATTCCTGAAGCTTGANGAAAACACTGGCAGGGATCAAATTTCTCCAAAATTCCCAAAATCTGAGCAACTATGGCCCCCGCACTTCCCATGGATGCCAGGATTTTAGGAATTTTGGGGAAATTTGATCCCCGCCAGTGTTTTCGCATTTCGGGCTTCAGAAACTTTGGGGAAATTTGAGCCTGGCAGCATTTTCGCAACATCGGATGCGACAGGGATCAAATTTCCCCAAAATTCCTGAAGCCTGAAACGCGAAAACATTGGCAGGACAATCAGCCCTCCCAAACTCAATTCCAGAATTTCCTTCTCTCCCCTAAACTTTCCGGAATTTCAAAAATTTCTTAAATTTTCCAAAAGGTTCGCCTGTATGTTTTGGAAAATCCTGTCCACTAGGTCTGGCAATTTTGGAATTCTTGGAAATCTCGGAAATTTGAAAATTTTCGAAATCCGGAAAGTTAGGGGATCGAATTTTGGAAATTTTAAAAAACTTGTTCTATACGACTCAAGTGAGATTATTATGTAGTGTATCAGTACCACCCTCATATATACACGTGTGCTCTATAATGCCTTTATTTAGGGGCCACGCGCGCGCCTTATCGTACCAGGCTCCGCATCGGACTAGAACTATTGTCACTCTTGGAGCCAATATGACGTCACAGTAGGTCGAAGCATCACTGAGCAAGCATGTTGCAAGACTAGGAAGGCATTCATCTTGCATGCATTTCTTTTCGCGCTCCTGTGTTTCCAAAACATTCCAGAACTTTCTGACCCAACACTACAGATGCGACGTAAATCGACCGTGGGCGGTGAGACTTGCGCATGGGACAATGTGTCAAGCATCATGCCGGCGATGGTCCAAGCAGTCTTGGTTCTGAGCCAGTATGTAAACTGCGCAACTCGAATTTTGCGAGTCAGTGCATAATTACCGGGTTCGCGGCTTGTGTTCTTGATGTGGCTGCGTACATGTGGCCAAAATCCATCAATGATTTGCGTACCCGACTTCACCTTCAAGATAGTCTTGTGAGGAAGCTTGAGCTTGTACACCTTGGTGTAGTGCGGCTTCTTCCAGACGACCTGAAGCGATTACATGCTTTGTACAATCATCCTGTACGTTTCTGTCGTTGTGTATAATTTCATTATTATAAAGGACACAAAACGAGAAAATGTATGTAACCACCTTCTTGTTGACGATGGTTCTTTTTCTTGTGCACTACACTGTAATGGAGAAGTCTGCGAAGCTTCATCTTGTACGCTCGATCACCGTGATTGATGGGTCCCACGAAGTCGTAAATGATGTCGAGGAAATGCTTGAGGGTCGCGGGGCGGGATTCGAGCTCACGAAGAAGAAGTGTCAAGGGAGATACGGGACCTGCCAGCATAGGACCGACCCTTACATGCTGCGGAAGAACACCTATCCACAAGTCTGAGGTGGCCTCCGCCGCGTTCGCGAGAGTAATACCCATGACACTTGAATGGGGGACGACCGTGATGGCTTGTAACTGTGAGGTACTCAATGTGGCTGCAATCACGAACATAACGATTTGATCTTCAATGTGCGTCGAAACTCTCTCTCAACAACTGCTGCGATCTCTTTTGCACCGCTTCGCTCACTCATGTGCCGCGCGTCTGGTGCATGCGTCCTGAGTACATGGCATGTTAAATGTATGTTCTGTATCTACTGTAAAAGTTTTACTTTTTTAGGTTATCGTCCTGTGTGGTGTGTTTAGACACGCGGTCTGTCAACGGGGGGGGGGTGCGTACATATATATATATATATGTATATGTATATGTATATGTATATGTATACGTATATGTATACGTATATGTATACGTATATGTATATGTATATGTATATATGTATATGTATATATGTATATGTATATATGTATATGTATATGTATATATGTATATGTGTATATGTATATGTGTATATGTATAAGTGTATATGTAGATGTAGATGTAGATGTAGATGTATATGTATATGTACATGTAGATGTAGATGTAGATGTATGTATATGTATATGTATATGTACTCAATATACATATGTATACAATACATATGCCTTTGTGGGGTGCTTTTGGCATCAGGTCTGCGACTTCGGGATTGCGAAGATGGCGGAGCGCTCTGACGGCAGCGTTGTCCGATCCGCGCGGGTGATCCAAAGTCGACCCTGGCCGCAATCCTGGCCGCGCTCCACCTCCTTCAAAGGGTCCGGAAGCATAAGTCAAAGCCGTCGCTGCAGAGGATTGCACCGCGAGTATTTTGTTGGGAGGTCAGATTTCTATCTTGCGCCTGAAATGCTGCGACAAGAAGAGTGGCCCGGCTCAAGAAGACTTGAGAAGAGGAGAGAAGGGTGGCTCAGAAGCTGGGGCCGTGGGCCGTGTCGCTTCAGGTATGGTCCGGAAATCGACCTTTGGTCCCTTGGCGTCACGACCTTCTCGCTGCCGCGGGGCTCAGCAAAGAGCAGAGCGGAGCGGCTGAGTGAGTGGAGCCTCGCAGCGGAGAGTCGGAGAGTCGGAGAGCCTTTCTTCGCTTTGCTCCAGAGGATCAGCGGCTCTTTGCCCTTCGTCGGCGAAGGAGGCGCGGAGGACTTACGAGGCGGGTCGGGTCTCCTGTCTCCTTGCCGGGAGCTTCCCTTCCGCCGTTGCCGCTTTGCTCCTTGCAGGAACCTACAGTAAAATCGTCCATCGAGACATCAAGTTCGACGGGCAGGCCACGCCCTTAGTGATCCATGAGTGCAGGGCTGTGGCCACACTACGAAGCGGTGCGGCGGTGCGACAGACCGAGGCTTGGGAAGAGGCGCCGCCCACAGCTCTGCGCCGAGATTGTTTGCTCAGCTGCGCGAGTGGCGAAGGGCTTTCGTTTTCAAGTCTTTGGACGGCGGCAAAGACGAGGAGGTGGAGGAGGAGGACGACGACAGAACACAGCGATTAAACCTGTCACAAGATCACATCTAGGCTTCATCTGCACCTTTATTGCTACCGTCGTCATGATCGTGATCGTGGAGCGGTCATAACACTGGTCTCGATATGTTGATGATGAGGAGGAGGATGACAATCACCGTCACCCCCCCCATCATTCCCCTGCCATGGACAAAACTTACAGAGTCGTTTAAAACCATCTTTGTCATCGTCATCCCCCCTGCCCCACCATCGTGCTCATCGCCCCCACCACCGTCACCCTTCATCATATTCGCAGACAAACATCAACGACGGAAGAGCTTGGCAGACAAACTCTTGCAGACGAGTGGGTGTCGCCTTCAAGCTTTGGGCGCAGAAAATAATACAGCCAGCATCCCAATCCCGGAGCCCCGATGTTGTACGGCCGCCTTTCTGAAGCTCCTCCACCGTCCAGCCCGAGGAGTGCGAGAATAGATCTGGAGATTCTCCTCCGGCGAATGGGGTTTCGAGCTTTTGCCCGTTGCACACCCAAGACTACTTCCTCACTGCGCAAAGGACAGATCGCAGGTCCCTAGAGCGGTTGAACATTCGATCCATCCCATCTTGGCCAGTGAGACGCCCAAAGCCAAGCCCTCTGAAAACTGACTCCTCGGAAAAACCAAAGCGGTGCAAGCATGCCTGCTCGCAGGGTGCAGGTTCTCACGCCTCTGGAAAGGAGCTTACACCGAAGTAGAGCATGAGCTGGTTTCCTGCATGGCTTTCGGAGTGACGGGGCTAGGGAGAAGAAGAAGAAGCCACATCGGAGCTGCCACCCAGTGCTTGGCATGAAGGTGAGCGTGACAGTGTGTGCTCGAAAGCAGCGAGTCGAGGCAGCGGACTTCATCCTCCAGCTGCTCAGCTTGGGTCCCGCCCAGCGCCCCAGCGCTGCGCAGGCCTGCCACGGGCAAGGCTAGTCGAAAAACGCTGGACTGGTGCCTTTGCTGGGCACGAAGGAGCTTGCGGATTCCTAGGCGCTAGGCCGGGCTCGAAGGCAGAAAGGATAGGACGTGAGCACCAGGCGCTGTCCCACGGCTTTGTGAAGTCGGCGCTGGAGTCCTTTGTCGACAGTGACGACGAGGAGAACTCGGAGGAAGAGGAGGAAGACGAGTCGGATCTCCAGCTGGACGAATTAGAGTCAGAAGGGGGATTGCAACCTGGCTGCCTGCCAGCGATGAAACATGGGTCTTGCAATCTGTTGCGTGCTGGGGGCCCGGGGGGTGCACCGGTCCGAAGCCCGCCCTTTCCGCCAAGCTTGATTCGCGTACCTTCTCTTTTCGGAGCCTTTGGCACCAGCTTCAAGCTTAGCACATCATGTCAGGGAATGGGAAAGGGAGACTCGTAAGAATCCTTGGGTGGAGCTCCGGAGCTCAGAGCCTGTAGGTACTCCGTCACTGAATCTCAGACCCGCATTCCGCTCGGCAATCCGCTCAGCAACGATGGCCTGGCAGCGATGTCGCAGCGACGCGCCGTCTACGCTGCCAAATTCCTCAGGCTACGAAGCCTGGCATCGTGCGCAGTGCTTGTGAAACCGAGCCTGACAACCTTTTGTGACGAAGACCGAGGTGACGAACGGTGAGGGTTTTGCATGGTTTTGGGATTTCTCTTATTCCCTGCCCGGGCGTTTGCCTTTGGGGAGGCCGCCGAGCTGGACGAAGCGGCTGCTGCTCCGGGAAAAGCCCCGGGTGCTGACAGGAGCCGGGACAGCCAAGGTTGTTCTTCTGTGTGAGAGCCGGATGTGTTAAATGGTAGATGCGCAGGGCCTTTCGAAAATCCCGTGCGCCGCTGGGTCCGGCTGAGGGAGAAGGCCCTTTGGCTCAGCAAATGTTCGCAGTTGAGCTCGTGACGGGCCGACCAGTGTCTGCTGGCCCAGGCACGGCAGTTTGCGGAGCTCCCGCCGCCACGGCGAATCCCCGTGCCAAAGCCTGCACGGCCGAAGCTGCTCCAGGCGGAGCATCGCATGGCCAGAGATCTCAGCCCCTCTTGCGGCCGGCCAGGCTGTGGAAGGAGTGCCGCGGGTGAACCCAGAGGACACCTCTTCAGGTCGTTTATCAAGACACAACTCAAAAAGCTCGGAGGCGCTCCAACGTCGCCTGGATTTCCTCCTCTCTGACGCTGCAGTGTCCACCTTACTCTGTCCTCCACTGGTCCTGCCTCTCTCTCCGAAGCATGTCCTCCGTTTAGAAGCTGAGGTGAAGCAGCAGCTGGCCGCACCCCTTCGGCCTGGTTTGAGTCCGTACTTCGTGGAGTTCCAGTGCTGGAGCAGGCAACTGCACTGCGCCCGTGAGTTGCCGAGATGAAGCGTGCCGGCTGCGACAGATGGCGACGACCTCTCAACAATTTCCGGAGTAGGCGAAATGCTGACAAAACCGACCCTGGAGCCCTTGATACAGAAGTCTGGTGGGGTTGCATTGCAGGCTCTCGAACAGCATCTCGCCTCCCCCGCTTTGTGTCTTGGAGGCAGCTGCGTGAGATTCGGCGCGTCTACCGCGCACAGTATCTCCAGAAGCTGGCCGAGGCGGCGTGGCCACGGCCACGTGTCGTTTATGCCTTGTGCAGATCGTGTCATTTGACAGAGCATGTCAGCATGTGCTACTCTCCAGTGTACTGCGGTGTTACTACATGTTTCGACGACGCGGGCCCGGGACCCCCCGCCGGGGAGATGGCACGGACAGGTCACGGAAGTGGAGAGGGCCCGGGAGGCCGGGCCTCAGGGAGGGTCCGGTCCCGCAGGTTCCCGTCGTCGCTTTGGAGCTGTCTCACCAAGTCACTGGGACTGGGAAGAGGGGAGGCTTCAAGGGAATCGTGACGTCCGGTTCTTTGATCTTCTGTCACCTTGCCTTGACGAGCTGCTGTGGCTAGGCGGAGCTCTACCAGAAAGAGCGGCAGCAGCGACAGGAGAGAAGGGAGGCGCATGGCGAAAAACATGCGAAAAGCAAGCCCGTTTCGACTTGTGATGGCTTTGGGCCAGGCGAACATGCAGCGCATCGGCGAGGCCGGAGCTAGCTGAGGTTTCCCACTTCCAACCTCATCGTTGAGTCTGTATCATTACTAATCCCATTATTCTTGCTATCAGTTTTATTGTTGTCAATGTGATCTGAAGGGAGGTGGGAGGGAGCCTTTCAAAGAGTCAGGATATGAAGCGCCGGGCAATCCTCCGAGACCGGAAACGCATTGAGTCCAAGGTCAACGAGGCCCGTTTTTTTACAGGGGAGGTCCGTGTCTGGGACGGTCTAGGAGAATTGGTTCCACTGGTTCAAGGTTTCTTTGGGCTTTTTCAAGCACCCCGTCTCGCCGAACTCAGCTCAAGTGGTACAAAGTTGCCCAAGAAAGCTTTCCTAGCTCATGAGCCTCCTGAGCCATGGTGTATGGCCTCATGATCCATTCCGTCCCTGCCCTCAGTGCCCAGCCCTTCATGGTGGTACTGTTTGCTTTGGAAGGATTCAGCCTAAGGTGGATTCCAGTCAGACGCTACACTTTTCCATCTTCTACACGCCCGAGGAGACATGCACAGCATTTATCATCGTTCTGCGTGCGGGGCTGTGCAGGGGAACAATACCTACAAGAAGACCCGGCAGCAGACGATCATGCGACGAATCTTGGAGGACCGAAAGAGAGGGTCTCCCACGCCTTGTGCCATCTGTGCTGGTGAGGAGCATCTTTTTCAGACTCATTCCGGTGACCAGCACACGGTGGTCAAGTCCAAGGCTCTCACTGACAAAACTACAACTGCACCACTGCACGAGGCGTGCAATTCGGAGAGCAAGAGAGAGACAGAAAGAGAAAGAGGTCTCCTCGCTGGACGATGCGGACTGGCCCGGGCCTCCCAGCACTCAGAGCTGTGTACAAGAGAGCAGAGAGAGGGAGTTCACTCGCCCTGCTTTGCCTTGCAAAAATGCTCAAGCTCTGCTCTGCTTGTTGAGGCTCTTCCGCTTCTCCTCCGACGCGAAGCCCGCAAGCAGCCCAGGTTGCCCAAGCACTGCCAAGCACAGCGCGTCCTCCACGACTTCAGCCGAAGCCTAAGCGGCCGAAGCGCTGAGGCGGCTTACAAGGCACAAGCCGGCTTCGACTACACCGAGGGCATCCTGCGGCTGCAGGAGATGACAACAGTGTAAGGACTAAGGAGGGAGGCGGTGTGCATTTTGCAGGGTACTGCGACTGCGACTGAGACTGCAGGCCTCAAGCCTCTTCGAGTACCCAAAGCTGGTGGTCTGGAAACACGTGGATAAGGCACCGAACACGAACGACTCGCAGGTACTCCCCCTGCACACAGATCACACTTCCGCGGGAGGTGGTTTACACCCTGATCTGCGAGCCCTTGGATAATCCATTGCTGGCATCCAGCTTCCTAACGCTCTTCGTGCACGAGGTGGGCCCGCTGGCCGAGTCAGAAACCAGGGCAAGCCTCTCACAGTTTGGAAACCTGGCAGTTGAGCGACCACTTCCGCAAGGCTCAGAAGAAGTGGTTTTAGGGAGACAGGACAGCAAAGCTGCGTTCTGCGCTGTCGGAGGCTGGGAGCCTGGTGGATGAAGTCTCTGCTCGTCCCGACGAGGTCCTGGCCATCTTGGCGCCCTAGCGGCCCTAGCTCACAGCAGCACGCTGCACGCTCTCTCCGCTCTCTCCCCTCCCATCCCATCCCGAATCCCGTCTCGGACTGAGAACTTCATGCTTCCCGGCGGGCAACTGCTCTTCGTCAACTCCAACCTTCATCGCTTCAACAAGTCGCAGATCACGCAGGCAGGGATTGAAACGGGCCCCTGTGAGGCTGTATCCTTGTGTGACGCTCAGGTGCTGAGCCAAAAGGCTTGAACTAAGACGGGCTGACACTCGCACCCACAAGCGGGCGATTGCGGGACACCCGGGCTCCCACGTGCGACGAAATGTGGGCTTAATCCGCGACGCAGTGGTATCAGCGCCCTGCGTTTGGCTTCGCAGTCTCGCTGATTTGTAGGCCATCGAGATGGCCCGGCGCTCCAAGCTGAAGCGCCAGCGTCTCTTCTGGTTTCGCCGGATGGAGACCTTGTCGAGGCCTGGATGTGAGGGGGTGGGGGGGGAGAGACGGGCCGCGGTGAGTTTCAGAAAAGGCTGGTGGTGTCCTCGGAGAACTTGGAAGAGGCTTTCGCGGGTTTCCCAGACTCACAGGCCCGGCGCCCAAGCCAGAGAGACCGGCAGAAATGACGCTGCAGTCCGCTGCAGGCTCCCTCGGGCACTACCACCAGCAGCCCCTCGTGCCTCTGATCACTTTCTTGGGTTGGCTCCCTTGCAAATGCAAGGGTCTTCGCACCCACAATATCAACCAATCAATCAACCAATCAATCCTTGTTCTTTCACGCCGTTTCGCGCGCCTTTCTGGTGCCAGGGGCGTGCTCCTGAGTCGGAACGTCTCCATTCCCTACTTGCTGCGCCAGTTCGGGGGCTCCAAGGTCGGAAGAGGGGAGCAGAGGGGCAGAGGGATCCGCTAGGCAAGGAGTCCTCTTCTTGCTGCCGAGAGGCCGACCCGCAGCAGAAGAACCGACGAATTCCGGGCATCGACAACGTGAAGCGCGAGGCGAGGGCTGCCGGGCTGCCTTGCACCCTCTTGCGTCCACTCTCTCGCCGGCCGCAGATCCTCCAGATGTCCTATGACATCCTCGGCGAGGCCGGTCTCTAGAAACCCTGCAGACACTACACACCTCTGCCTCTGCCCCTTTCAAGGAAATGGAATGGGTGGTGACGGGGTTTTCTGTGCAGGACGAGGAGCGCTACGAGGCCGAGGTCCCAGAAGAGGCCGACTGGAGGAGCCGTGCCCAGCAGCGACCGCCCGAGACGTCTCTGCAGTCTCGCTGCAGAGTGGAGCGCTCTCTCTCTCTCTCTTTGAGCCGATGAGGCTCTATGGCGATGGCATCTTCAATCATGAGCAGAAGATGGCTCTTCTGGACCAGAAGATTGCTATGCTGAAGGGGCCGGGCGGCTCGCAGGGGGGGGGGNGGGGGGGGGAGTGGGGGCCCTCATGTGGGGCAGCTCAGGGCGCAGAAGTTCGAGGAGCAGAAGGGTCGAGCGGACCTGATCACCACGAAGCTGCTCAGCGGAAACGCGCGAAGGGGGCGGCAAAGGGGGGGATGCAATGCATGCGCTCAGTCTGAGGCTCATTGAGGAGCTGGAAGCGGTGAGGCAAGCGGAGCTCGAAAAATCACAGCAGGAAGAACTGAAGGCCGCCGCCAATAAGGCTCTGACCTGATACTTCTACCCACCCTGTCACTTTGAGGCAAAGCAAAAAAGCCAGCGCGGAGAAGATCCGCAGGGAATGCCACGCTACAATCCCGCCGGTCGCATCACTTGATGCCTTGCTCCTCGCGGTGCGCCGAAAAGAAAAAAAGCTTCTCAGTAGTGTTTGCTGTCACTGCCTGCAGCATATCTGCTGTCTCTGAGAATCGCCGTGAACCGTGAGAGCCGCAGACCCAATTCAGCCGACAATGGCTCCATTGCCACTTACGGAACTGGCATCGGCATGGCAGCAAGCCGCGTGGCAGTGTGAGGCAAGGGATCAAGGCATGTTTGCAGGTCTGGTCTAGGTCGGAGATGGGGGCTCGGACAGCAGTGCAAGCCGTGCAAAGCTCCGACGGGTGGCCCGGCGGGTTGAAACTCTTCTTTTCACGCCGCATCCTCAGCCCTCGCAGAGCTGCGAAGCTCAGCCGGCTCCTGCCGGCGACCCAAACCGCAGCATCCGCGACTGTCCGCGCCCCCTTTTGATGACGGTCCGTCCTGTACAGGCGTTTCCAGTTGGGAAACCAGGAGCCAGGTAGCCTGTCCCGTCCCAGCCCGCAGCCCTCAGCCCACATCGTCCCACCATGCCGCACAATGTTGCCATCATTGGAACTGGCTCCGCCGGCATGGTCACAGCCCTTTCTTTGAAGCACGAGTTCGGCGACGATGTCGACATCCACGTCTACGACCAGAGCAAGAGCTTCAATCTGTCGCAGGGTGTCGAGCTCTCCCCTGGTCCTCCCTTCCAGATTGTGATGAAGGCCTTGGGCCACGATGTGGAGGCGGTGATGAAGGAGTACGCCTGTGAACACAACACTGCAACGGTTCACGACTCCGCAGGAAACCGCATGCCCTTCGTCGAGGAGATCATTGAGAGCACGCGCATCTACAAGGCAGAGGTCGGGAAGACCCCTGAGGGCGACGTGGTCGAATGCGCTCGGTTCAGCATCAACCGGGGCATGTTCATGTCCATTCTTCAGGACGAGTTCTTCAAGGCGATGGGAGGTAAGGATGCTGCCTCGAAGCAGCTGCACTGGGATCACAAGTTGGAAGAAGTTGTGCAGGAGGCGGAGGGCAAGAAGACACTCCGCTTCGCCAATGGCGCAGAAGTGACGTGGGAGCGGATGGGGTGCATTCTGCAGTCCGAAGGGCCTGCTTCGATGATGTCCCTGCGAGCCATGTTGGTGCCAACATCATCTACGGCGTCATCCCCGGCACCCCCGATATCTACCACGAAGGCGCCTTCAACATTGTTGTGGCAGCCACCTTTTCCATGGTGATCTCCCAGATCGTCGACAGCGAGGGTAAGAGGATGACATGGTGGGCCATGGTCCACACGGACCGCGAGAAGCACGATTCTCCCACAAGCTCACCCAAGGCCTACCGCGCTTTCTGGGAGTCCAAGGCGGATGTGCAAAAGCTTGCTCATGACCTCGTGGCTGAGGAGGAGGGCGACACTTTGCCAAAGAAGTTCCTGGCTTTAACCCCAGAGGAAGGCTTCCGTTATGCCGGCTTCTTCTTAGACCGCGACCCAACCACTTTGAAGCATTGGGGCAATGGCGAACTGGGCGCCGTGTGCATCGGTGACGCTGCACATGCAATCCAGCCCTGGGCAGGCATGGGTGCGTCTTTGGCAGCCGAGGATGCCTTCGTCCTGGGCAAGATGATCGCCAAACATGGCTGGGACAACCTGCAGAGCGCTTTCGATGAGCTCCAGGCTCTGCAACTCCCCCGCGTCCAGTTCTACAGGCAGATCACCATGAACAATGCACCAAAGGGCATCATCTCTGAGGACCAGATGGTCCCCATCGAGCAGGTGATTGAGCAGTTTGGTGATCAGCGTGGAATTGAGCCGTGCCCTGCATGGAAACAGTTCTGCGCCACGTTGCGCCTAAAGTCGGCCTAGACCAGGAGTCCAAGAGGGGCTGATAGATGCCGCCTTGTGCGCGGATCAAGTCGTTAGAGGGCGTTGCGCCCTTTTCCAGATCGGGGACGCGAAGGCGTTTCTCCTGATCAGCACAACCACTGTGCTGGAGGCAGGACTTGCCTGCTCCACTTGTTTAGTTTCAGTGCAGCCGTCAGATTTCGAACAGCGGCGGGACAACTTGAAAGACATGACACTAGGACTAGGAACAGGACTGCATCGAGACAGGTGCAGCAACTAAGTGTTGGACTCTACTATTATCCTTTTCGTGCTGGGCGTCTTCATGTTCTAAGGCAGGACCCGGTGACACGGCACTGCCTAGTGTGGCGAAACCATGTGTGCTTGTCTCGCGTTGCGGGAGAACGGCCACACTTGCACAGCCTATGTGATGTAGACAGTTGGAATGCTGACCGGAGAATAGTTGTGGGGTACTGTTCAGGTCCTGGTCAGCTTCTGGGCTCATACAATGCCAGTCTCACTAGCCAAGCTCGTGATTTTATGCTTTCAGATTAGCTCAAGAAGCGTCATCGCCGCCACAGCACAAGTACTGGCGCCTTCCTAGTAAAGCAAACTTGTTGAACGTACACTTTTTTGGAGCTCACCTGTTTTTCAGAGCCACATGCACGGCTGGCTAGATGCCGGCGTTTGGCCCGTGCCTGGCTTAGCAAAATGATGAGGTTAAGCATGGATCACTGGTTGAAGCCTCTTGCTTTCAGCAAGGACGCTCGGGCCAGGGCACTTGTCCCAGCCGCAGCCAGATCCAAACTCCAACCCCGGCACTCCGGCAGCTACACCGGCCGCACGAAAGCCTCCTCGAGCATCTGGCCCGTTCGTCCGCGGTCAATGTTCGACTCCCGGACACTGACGCTTGCACCCGCTTTGTCAAGGCACCGACTAGCAGATAGTGGCTTCCTCCTGACTGAGGCGTGCGCTTGGCTTGCGGCGACGTCAACTGCCTGCTGATGGGGTGCGCCATGCAAGTTTACATGATCGCAGCAGCAGCAGAAGAAGCCGTAGTGTCAGCAGCAGTATAGTAGGAGGAGTCGGAGAGTGGCAGTAGCCGTCGTCGTCGTCGTCGTAATCGTCGTAATCGTAGTGGTAGTGATGTACGCTCAAATCGTATAAGTGGGAAGCGTAGTGGTAGTGGTAGTGGATGTTGTGATTGATGCGGTTGTGGTTGTGGTTGTGGTTGATGTGATTGTTGTGATTACTGTCATGGTTGTGACTGTTGTGGTTGTCGTTGTGGTTAGTCGTGGTTGGGGTCGTGGTGGTTGCGGTTAGTATCTGTGGCTGTGGCGGTGGCAGTGGCGGTGGTTGTTGTGGTTCTGGTTCTGGTTCTGGTCTGGTTGTGGTTGTTGTCGATTGAGGTTGTTGTTGTTGTTGCTGTTGCTGGTGCTGTTCCTGTTGCTGTTGCTGTTACTGTCGCAGCCGTCGTCGCATTGGTCGGATGTAGTTGGTCGTAGTGGTCGTAGCAGCCGTTGCAACTTGCCAGTAGTGGGCAAAGAGGCAGAAGAGCAGCAAACATGGGGATCAGTTGGATGCACAGGAGCTGGAACCGCCTCAATTATAGGTCAGTTCTCGTTGAATTCCAGAGGCCACCAATCCCAGCGCCGCTCATCCTTTGCATACACGGCTTGAACGGCTGCATCTCCAGCTTCGAGAGCGTTGCGTCAAAGCCTGAGACATGAGGCCCAGCGACACGTCCAGATCAGGTTTTTCTTTCGCGATAACTGTACAGGGGGATGGGTGCGCCTTCGATGGTCCTCAGCAGAAGCAGAAGCAGAAGCCAAAGAGCTTCTTGCTGCTTCGGGCATGTATCGGTATGCACATTACATGGCTGCCTGCCTGCATCGGAACGGACGCTTGAACAGACATCACATGAATGGGAAGGAAAAAGACCCAGCGAAAGAAACAAAGAACGAACGAACCCATGCATGCGTGTGTATGCATGAGTTTGTGTATGTCTGTTTGTACGTACGTGGGTAGGTATGTAGCGGTATGTAGGTGTCGTAAGTAATTACGTAAGCATCTTCGTATGTCTGCATGAAAGTGCACAAGTATTTATAGGTGTATATGTTTAAATGCAGTGCGTATATACTAAATATGTGTACATCTGTTATACCACATTTTCCCGTATGCCATGTGCTGATGCCGGGCATGCATGGACGCTCATTCGACGCGCATATACTTGCTATCCCTCGAGTCAAGTCAGAAGATCCGTATGTGGATATATAGTCACAGGCACGTTCAAGAGACACAGGAATATGGTACAAGGCTTGCATCAGCAAAGATACATGCGATGATGTTTACTCGTACTTGCGTACATATTATGCGTTTCCATATGCACATACACTGTCTTTGCACAGACAGTTAATTACGAAGGGTTGAAACCATGTTACGATCCACAGACAGATGTGGATGGAGGGCGCGACACAGCAGACAATCATGGCTTCTTGCACGGTTGCCGCGGACCCATCTGCCACTTTGACGGTCGTGCTTCCCAGGCCGCGTCTGGCAGAGAGCGGCTTTCGAGTCCTTTGCTTCGACCTGCCGTGGCCCCGGGAAATGTCGGAAAACAGAGAAAGCCTGAGAGTCAGGTGCAAAATGGGAGCGTCTGAGCTTGAGGTATGGCTTTGGGTTGAGCGCAGCGAGAGGGCGCCTGGACTTGGAAACCTACGTGAACCAGGCCGGGACCGTCTGAGGGTTCAGGTCGAGAGAGTTTTGTGCCGAGCCCGAGGTGTCGTCCTTGCTGAAGGCGGTGAAAGTGCCGCCTACAGAGAAGGTCCGCTCATGGTACGTGGCGTCAGTTCTTTTCGGTGTGGTCGGCAAGTTTGGGACACTGTCCGTTTCAACCAGGTCTTTCCTTTTCTTTCTATGTTTCTTGTGTTCCTCGTGATCGCTTTGCTTCGTTCTTATTTACCCGAACGGTGCGGTACATTACGTTGAGTGCAAACAGATTTGGTCATGGCCACTCTGAGCTCTGCAGCCCGCGCAAAAGCTCCCCCCGAAATGCCGCTCTGGCTGTGGTGCTAATTTCGTCACCGGGTCCCGGTGTTTACAAGATCCGTGCGTCGTCCGGCTCCCATGGTGGCAAATTCCTACGTGTGGCCCACTTTTCTGCTTCGAACAGAATGCGTGTTGGAAAGGATTTGGAATCTCCTGCGGTCTCCTGCTGGTCTCCCGATCGTCTCTGGGTGTTCCGGTCGTCTCTGTGATGGTCATGCTCGTCGTGGTCGTTGTGGTATTCTTTCACTTCTTGGGAATTTTCGCTGTCAGTTCTGAATCTGAAAGGAAAGGCGAATTCAAAGTGTATCAAAAGAGCCAGTTTGAGCATGGCCACAACAAGCAAGACACCATCTGCGCAACAACTGAGCGAGCCAGTGGGGAAGGTGCTTCTCTTCGGATTTAGCATGGGCAGCTTGGCGGCAAGAAGAGCCCGCGGCATTGGGGCATATTGGGGCTGTGGCAAGTTGGGTAGAAGCTTGGCTGAGCCTGGCTGGAGAGGTGGAGTGATTGCGGTGGAGTTTGCGCTTCGTTACCCGGAAAGGCTCGACTAGCAGATCAAACTTTCCACATGCCGCGGCACTGCAGCACATATTGGCCATGAGCAGAAATCTAAGTAGAAGCTTCACCGGTGTCAGGGTTGCGAAGTTGTTGCTGGTTGCTCCGGGTGGCCTTTTGGAGAGGCAGGCGCCCTGCTGAGAGCGACGCTTGCAAGAGCCTTGACCATGTCGTGCCAAGGTCCAAGACACCCTGTCAGCCACTTCTCTTCGGCACAGACCTGAGACCATCGGAGAGCATTTAGGGCGGTGGAGGGATGTGGAGTCTTTAGAGCTCAGGTTGCTTGCGAACCCGGCTTGGAGGCGGCCAGCCGACGTGAAGCACCAGGAAGCAGGAAGCGACGGCTGCAACGTTTTTCAGGCATCCTCCTGGCAGCAGCCACTTCGCTTGCTTGTTGTTGCAGCTGCCTGGCGCTCGGCGTGGCCTTAGCGGGCCGGGGAAAAGGGGGACCAGACAGCGGATCCCAGCCGAGAGGCTGTGCTCGCCGGGCACTGGCTGGCGACAAGCTGGCCGAGCGCTTCGAGGCGCAAAGCCTGCAAAGAGCGAGAGTCGGCCGATCGCTTGGCGATGCATGCCTCGGGGGAATGAGGGGCCCCTTTCAAGCAGAGGAGAAGACAGCAGCAAAAGAAGCAACACTCAACAACACACAGCAGGGAAGCGACACTTGGGCCCACTCAAAGCGCCTTTGATGCTTTGAGACGCTCTGGGCATTGACAAAGCATCCGCAACAGTGCCAGATCGTGCACCATGGTTGCACCAGACCCGTATCCCTTGAACTCACGCCTCTGCCAGCTGGATGTTCGGGAGCCGGAGAAGTTCAAGAGCGTTGCAAGACAAAACGGCCCGAGCCTTAGCCCTTAGCCTCAAGCGAGGCCTCGTTGCCTCCGCAGAGCCTCAGGAGAGCGGTTCCTCTGGGATCTTCGCCGTTCTGCCCCTTGGGCATGGTGCGCTTTTTCTTGGCTTGGGTTGCAAGGGTGGAAGGGGCTGCCGGCTGCCAGGTGAACTCGTATCTCCGCGTGCTGCGGAGGATGCCCCTCTGGTCTCAAGACTTCCAGGCAATCGGTCTCAGGGTTTCGTCGGTTTCGGAGCTCAGCGAGAGAATCAAAGTTGAGCCAGGACTCCTATGCGAGGCTGGCAAGGGGAAGTGTTCCGACACTGTTCATTTGGGGTGACAGTCTGCATCTCAGGGCAGCTGCTAGCTGCTAGCTTCCTCCTTTTGCGACGAGTGCTGAGGCGATTGCACCGTGCCTTTCAGTGAGGCCGAGCACGCAGCGCGGGCCCTTTCCGCTCCGTACTCCCTGTCTTCATGGCGCTTTTGGACACTGTTGATCTGATGCAGCTTTCACAAATTCTAGGTCCGTGATCTCTTCTCGCCCGCCGGCGTCTCCTGCTGCATGCTGCCCGAATCGGGGCACGGCCTGCTGCTCGAGGACTCGGGCTCTCTCCGCGGCTCCGCTCCACGCTGCGCTACGTGGCGCTTCCCCGCTGCGCCGTTTGGCCGTGAGGATGCCGAGCAGGTGTCTTCCATCGCCTCGGCCTGGTTCCGTGCAGCGTGCTAAGCACAGAAATGAGTTCTGGCTCTGTTTTGCCATATGTCTATCAGTTGCACCGAATGAAGCTGCTACAAGTCTGAGACTCTGAGACTTGATAGCTCTTTCCAGTGCTCGCTCTCGCTCTTCGCGCCGGGCTGAGGACCTAAAGGATCCGACCTGGCTCGCCTTTCTAGCTCGTTGGAGGCCTCAAAGCCTCAGGGGGACTGGGGAGGTATGCCGACGAGAACGGGGGGCGTCTGCATGTTACTGGGTAGGTTAACTCCAAGCTCCGTGGCGCCGGCAGTGCTCGGTGCCATCTGAGATCCGTTCCTCGTAGTTAGAGTAATTACTCCAAAGCATGTTTATATAGTCTGTAGATACCACGGAAAACGGCGAAGTGTCGTTTGGTTTCCCTAGTGCACGCGACCAGTGCAATGCACTCCCAAGCATTTAAATCTCGGGGCAAGGCTCAATGCAGGCTGCAGCAAAAGGCATCGAGATTGACTTGTTCTGCTTGTGCAGTGCGTCCTGCAATCAGACACAACTTCCGCAGCGATGGATCGTGATCTGTGTAAAGACTTGCATTGCTGCACACTGGTGATGACAATTCCATGACCAGATCTTCGAAATGAAGCACGGGGCGTTCTTCTGCAACGTTCCTTCAAATGCTTCAAGGTTGTGACGTGTAGATACTTTGTAGGTCTAACACCGCCGTCATGGCAGCTACCACGCTAGAAGTGGCCTTGAGCCGCCTGGATGAGAGCTCGGAAGTGGACGTTCTGCCGGCTTGCTTGGCGGGTCCTCCGCTTCCAGGGGAGTTGCTGGCTGCTGGCGTAGCGGAGTCTGGCAGAGGTGTCGTACCAAGGGGTCGATGACGCCGGTGTTGCACGGCTTGCAGAAGCCTTGACGTGCGGTGCTCGGTGCCGGGCGGCACCAGAGCGGCATTTTGCGAAGTCCGGGTCGGCTGCAGGAGCAATAAGACGATCGTCGACGTCTACCTGGATGACAACAACATCACGGACCTGTGCGCATAAGGTTTCATTAGCCGCTAGCCCAGCTACACAGCATGTGGAGTCAGGACATTGGCGTGCAGCGAGTTGCCAATTTGATTCAGTGCAGCTCTCAGCTTCTCAATGGGTTCAACTCTTCAACCTCTGGAGCTGGACTGAGGTCGTCTAGGACGCTAAGGCAGGTCTCCTTCTACCACAACAAGGCGCCATTTTGCAGCGACACATGTTGCAGCTCCTTTCTTTGGCTTCGCCGTCGGTGTTGTGCTCAGGTGACGGACATCGGTGTGCAGAGCCTCTCGAAGGTGCACGACAGCCAGCAGCTGTCACGTGAGGCTTGGAGCACGCATCCAGTTTGAGACTCGAGTCGAGGCATTGCTGGGAAGCACTTTGAACCTGCTGGACCTACGAGACAATCGCGCCCGGAGCCTGGCTGACTGGCTTTTGGCACGGACCAGCGGACGTCATCCAAGCTTGAGGTCTCCGACGCAGGTGCCACGGCTCTGGCGGAGGCGGGGACTCAACGCGGAAAACGTGGGGTAACTATATAAGCGCGATGGCATGCACTGCCGCAGGCCTTGGAGGCTGGCAGCCAGCTCCGATTCCTGCTGCTAAAGGCACCCAAGACCCAAGCTCACCGTCTGTCTTACACGATTCGATTCGCGTGGGAGGACAACGAGATCACGGATGGCGGCGCTCAAAGACTAGCTGCTGCAGTGAGAAAGTGTGGGGAGGAGGGCCCCCTGAAGCAGCTGGACTTGGAGGGCAACCGCATCACCGCCAAAGGGAGTGTCTACCTCAAAGAGGTGAAACAGGAGCTGAAGAAAGAGATCCAGTTCGGCTACCAGAAGAGTCGGGGTCTGAAGACTCGTTTCCTATCACGATGCTTTGTGGATCACTGTGCGCCTTTGAGGTAAAGCCCGAGAGCAGCATCAGGGAGTCATCGACACCCACAGCAAGGAGCGGTGGCGTTCTTGTCCCAAGTTGCTGATTGAAGAATGTGCTTCCAGCAGGACGGCGTCTTTGCCGCGAGGTAGTTCGCTGCTGATATCCGCTACGGTATGTGCTGTTGAAGAAAATTCTCAGAGTTGCGCTGCCTTCAAACTCGGCTGCTTGTGAATTCCTTCTCCGGCTCGACATGCCCGGCCTTTTGCTCAGAACATTCGCGAAACATCTACATGTGGACGTCGGATAAGCTCCAAAGCGATAAATACATCCCACACGAGCTGTTGTCGGTGGAAAACATCCCCCCCTTATATTGCGTTGGTGCCATGGGCCGCACCAGAAGCCGGCCACCGCGGCACGTCCGCGAGGTGCACACCAAAAAAGCCTACAAGACCTCGATCCTGATAAAGCGTGAAGTGTGCACGTTTTTTGTCGAGGCGTCGCAGGCTGCCAAGAAGATCCCAGATGCCACAGGCCAGGATGGGGCCACGACCACAGCTGAGATGGTACCACTCTCACCTGGCTGTCGTCGAAGGCACCTCGAGTACCGAGCCGGCAGCACCGACACAGGTGACAGGGGTGGGAGAGAAGGGGGTGTCCACGCGGCTCTGCAGCCGAGGAGCACAAGCCGAAGCTTTCCCAGCAGCAGCTCGCGCTGAAGTGGGAGATGCAGTGGCGGCCTTCAGCCGCGCAGGGTACTCCGCACAGCTATGGTGCCTCTGCGCAGAAGTTTTCCGAAACTTCAGGTTTTGCAGTGATCGTCACGTCGAGTCATGCATTGTCATGCACTGCAGGTAAGAGCTGCGGTGGCTGGGTGAGGAAACAGGATGCCAAGCAGCTTGACTTGCCGCACTGGCAGGGTGTCGATATCAAAGCTCCATACGTATGCCGCATGTTGTCGCGACTGCAGACAAGGCGCGGCGTGGTCTTCAGGTGGCGATGGAGCACCGTGCGGTGCTCACGGAGGGATGTCTGAAACTCCGTCAAACGTTGCGCAGGAAGCCAACCGTAGGATGTACGTATCCGTGCGTCCCCCGTGGATGTTTGTGAGGTCCTGCCCCCGAGCCTGGGTGGTCCCGGCCCGTCGCTTGCAGGAGCCGGAGCCGCCGAGCCGCCGAGCCGCCGAGCCGGGCCTTGCTGGGGGCAGTTTGGGCACTGCGGTCGCTTTCAGGACAACCCCGACACCGCTTCCGCCAGCTCTCTTCGGTGCCTTGTCTAACTCGTCCCTTTTTGCCATCCATGTTCTCGTCTTCTGCTCTGTGCTGGAGGTGTCCGGCTTAGGGCCCAGCCCTGCCTTTGCTGGGAAGCATACGGTTTTTCAGGAGCTTGCAAAGTCCAAGCGGAAGCGAAAGCCCGTGCGCAAGGGCCAAAATCAAAGCCCAGCTTTTCTTTGGATGACACCTGGATTTACAGTGTATTATATACCTGGTACGCCCGGTGCCAGCAGCTTGGCTCAAAGCCACTTCCAGCCATGACTGCAAAGGACTGGATCATCAAGCGCCGAGCTTAGCTGAAAGCAACTCTGAGTCCAGTCCCGGGCCAAAGCAGAAAGCGGCGGAAGCGGGCTTCCTGTCTCAGCTCTGCCCAGGAACTTCTTAATCCTTGGCCTCCTGGCCGCGCCTCGGAGTTCAAGGGAACCTCTTTCGGTTTTCTATGTCCCTGTCGTGCGTCAGTTGGTGTCTCTTGTCTGGTGTCTATGCCTACTTGTCTTCAGGTGATTACCTTCGGCTTGCTTTGCCCGGCACCAGGCTCCGTTCCACTGAGTTGAGGGAGGCGGCTGACGAGAGTTCTCCGCAGGAGAAGCCTTGGATGGCATCGAAATTGGGAGGTTTCGCCTGCCGCAGGCAAAGAAAGCACAGTCGCAGTCGGAGGCTTCACCTCAATCAAATCCCCTGCAGGTGGCGGTGATCGTGATTTTCGTTGTGTCGGGTCTCTGCCTGGACTCGATCTCCGAGTGTCTGCAGTACAAGGCAGTGGAGCCAGCTCAAAATGCGAGCTTGACGGTTAAGGGTTTGTTTTAAAATAAGGGTTTCCGCCATACTGTCGTGCAGCTGCAAGAGGCACTTACCTTGTCCGTGGTGCTCGTCCTCGGCATCACCCCGCTCCTCGCTTATCCGATCCTGCACTTCGGGCAGGGCTATGTCGAGGAGACCCTCTTAGAGGCCCGGAGAAAATATGAGTTCTGTTGGCCCATGAAACTCACGGGCCACGGGAGACACCGGCTGCTGCTCGCAGGGCCTGGCCGTCTTCTGTGTGGTGCCCACGACCTTGTCCTCCGG
The DNA here is from genome assembly GCA_003297005.1 of Symbiodinium sp. clade A Y106. Classification (NCBI taxonomy): domain Eukaryota; class Dinophyceae; order Suessiales; family Symbiodiniaceae; genus Symbiodinium; species Symbiodinium sp. clade A. Next base: position 12,648 of record BGNK01001665.1, on the reverse strand, counting down.
AGTGACCATGGTGACCCAAGCCAAGGCTGGCTATTGAATGCAGGAATTTGAGGACTCTGGTGGGATACTAGAGACTCTGCCATCTGCAGGGCAACGTGTCCCTGGCGGTGCTGCTCACGACCATCACCAACCTCCTAGGCCCGAGCTTGAACGTATGAGCTGTATGTCAAGCATCCACGAGAGAGCGTCATGTAAAGGCGAAGGCACACACACACACAACAACACGCACACAGGCACACCTTGATAAAAACCAACCAACCCCGAGGCGTAGCCACGATGCCGTGGTCCGTGTCGAAGATCTTTGCCGCCAAAGTGCCGATCAAGCCGTCAGAGATGCTTTTCGAGCTCATTTGGCGCCATGGCTGCATGCTGTTTGCTCGCCGATGCTACTGACTCCAGAGCCATGGAAGGCTGACTTTGGTGCCCTTGGTTGTGGGGATGGGACTCCGAGAGGCCTTCTCAACCTTGTATTTTTCCTTTCAGTTGCTTTTTGTTGCTTTCCCGTAGAGTTGACGAAGTTTCAATGGGAAGCAGAAGGTGTGGCCAGCAGCCAAGAGCTTTGCGAAGACCAACAAGAAGGTTCTTGGCCTCTGCCAAAACAGGCGCCTGTGGGTACTTAGCAGAGGTAGACTCTGACCACATTTTCTCCTTGGAAGTTGCATCTTGTTGGTGGTCCTCCTGATGACTTCCAGCGCTCAGCCGAAGATCGTCTCGACAGATGCTCTTGCCTTAGTCATGGGGACACCTGCAGCAGCTTTGATGCATCCTTTGGCTGATACGAGTCCTATGACCTGTCCTGCGCCTTGGGCATCGCTGCTGGCATCCACCTGGTCTACCGTGTTGTGGGTCCGCAGCCTCCGAAGTGAGAGCTCTAGCTTGGTCGTTCGCATACTCCTTTCCAGCGTAGTGCGGCTCAGAGGCTACTTCTCAGCGACCGCGGCGGTGTTGGAGCCCCGCGAGTGGGCCAGCAACCTCAGTTGTTGCTGCGCTGGGTCTCAGCACTTCACGCTGCGGTGCTACGGCGCGGTGTCGACCGCATCGACTCTCAGGTGACCGTGGTGCTGATGTCCAGCCAGAAGTCGCTGCCTGTCTGTGTGGTCTGGCGAATTTACTTGGAGAGTGCGAGGAAATGTGGCTAGCGGCAGGCCAACTCGGTCGGCAGGTCTCCGTGATGTCTGCCCTGCCGCCTGTTCTTCGTGCAAACTCCGGGTCCGAGCCCTTCTACGGTTTCGGTCACGCATGGGGAGCCTCAAAGTCTCAAAGTGGGAGGCTGATGATTGTTCCTTGCATTATGGCTCACGCCTCCCAGCTGATCATCGACTCCATCCTGGCAGTCCGCACCGGGCCCAAAGCGTTTGAACCAACTCGACCGTCAAAGGAGCGAAGTGTGTCAGTGTGTCAGCATCTCATTGAGGCTGGGAGGTGAAGGAGGAGAAGCAGGCGTGTGGGCCGGTGTGGTTGGGGGGGGATGCCGGGCTTGCCGCAGCCTCGAGCCCAGGCTCCCCTCCTCCCCTCCTGAGACTTCTTTGGGTCCTGCCATGGGCCTGGCCGCACAGCCTTACGGCCTTACGGCGCATGCTTTTTGGGCAGACGACCTTCCGAAAGTCGGAAGATGTCGGAAGAGCATTGCGCTCTCGTCCCATGGGAAGTTGCATCGACGCTCGGCTGTCGGCTCTCTCGGCTGTTCTCGGCTTTCTCCGGCTCGGAACCGGGCCAAGGCCAAAGGCCAAGGGCGAGGCAGAGCGTTGTCAGTTGTTGCCCTTGCGGCCTTGCGACAAAAGCAAAATGGAGAGTCAGAGTCCTCCCACTTCTCCCCACTCTTCCTCCCTCTTCCTGAGTTGTCACCGGTGTGGCCTGAGACCGAAGTCTCTTCCGCAGCTGCCCAAGGGCTCCCATGACGTAGATGTAGGTGGAAGCGTTGGAATTCGCTGCACGCAGTGTGGAGAGTGTCTGGATTCTTAGATGGGCAATGGCCAATTGCTTCGTAGAGCTCGGGGCTCAGCGGCTGTACCGGCCCCACATCCTACCGGTCCTACCGCCTTTTGACAGCCTCAGGCTCAGGAGATCTACTCAGGCGCCAGAGCTGCAGCTAGATTACCAGCAAAAGTGTCGCACACCTGGCGTCCCTTCAGATCTCTCCACGCATGACCTTCGGAACTACACCAAAGTGTGCAGCTTGGTGCCCGAGTTCCCCGACAGGCTGGGTCCGGGTCCGGGTCCGGGTCGGCTGGGTATTGCCCAACCGAGGGAGCTCCTGAGCTGCCGACAAGCTGCCGAGGTACAAGAGCCAGCGGCGCTTTGACAAGTTCCGCGTGCGCAAGGGGGCCACGCATCCGGTCTGGGCTGTGGCCGTAGCAGAGGCCATGCCCCAGGCCCCACGTTTCAACAGGTTCTTGGGCGTGCAGATCCCTACAGGTGAACATGATGATGGCCGCGGCGACGGCAGACCACGAGGCACGCGTGTGTCGTTCTGTCGTTCTCTCCATTCAGTATCCTCTCCCTCTCTCTCTCTCTCTGGGTCTGTCTCTCTCTCTCTCTCTCTCTGGTTCTCTCTCTCTCTGGTTCTCTCTCTCTCTCTCTCTCTCCCTCTCTCTCCCTCTCTCTCTCTCCCCGAGGTTCACCTCTGGGACTTGGAAGTCATGGAACTCCTGGCAGAACGCTCGAATTCCTGGCAGTCTCGTTTACAGTCTCTGACCCTTCCTTCCTTGTGAGGTTTCCCTGAAAGGCCACTCAGATCAAGTCTGGGAGGTGAAGTTCTCCAGCAACGAGCCGCACACTCGACTCGAGTTTCCCAGCGGTCCGCCTCGCAGCTGCGCAGCTGCGGATGAGGACCACCCTGGCCTCTGGCAGCAGCGACAAGACCATCCGCCTCTGGGTCGGCCCAGCTAGAAAGCATAGTGGCCAACTAAAGCTGATAGCTTCATCATGACATGGCAGCTGATAGAGGACGCCCAAGATGGGAGTCCGCTGGGCGTGCTTCGTGGGCACGATGCGGCCATAAGGTGCTGAATATGCCCGAAGGGCTTCCTATGGCTTCGGTCAGCAGACTTTTCTCCTGCCTGGTCTATTATGAAGAGGTGCCTGAGCTTCTCCTTTGCGGGCTATTTGATCTCCGGGGACCAGGACTCCAACCTGGTGTGCCCCCTAGTGACCCCTCTGTGCTGAAATTCTGGCGAGCTCTCCTTCCTGGTCAGTTCCTCTGGGAAGCGGAGAATGCCAGCCCCTTCAAGCAGTGGAAGGCCCACCAGGGTGCCGCTCGAAGCCGAGTCTCCTTTCAGGGTCGAGGGTCTCGCATGAGGGGACCCTCTCTCCTTAGGTCCACAGCGTGGCCTTCTCGATAGCAGAGCCGCTCCTCGTCCCAGCCTGAGGTTCTGTCGGGTACAGTTGGATCATCCTCCGTCTCACAAGGCCCTGTCAGTTGGCGCGGATGGCTCTGTGGCGTCTTGGTACGTGAAGAGGGAGGATGACGACATGATCCTCGGTGGGCGATTTGCAGGCACACGAAGAGTCACTGACCCTGGGCCCTGGCTGCAGCTTAGACCTCGGAGCTCTCAAGGTGGCAGTGGCGGCGCTGTGCTGAGTCTCGCCTGTCATCCGGTGTACCCTGGCATCGCGGCCGTGGGGAACCAGGTGGGCCGCTCTGAGGGTGCACCAGAGGAGAAATCTGAGACGCATCCTGGGCATAACAGGACGGGGGCGTGTGGATCTGGGACTTCACTCCGGACTTCCAGCGAGGCAAAGTCGGACTTTTGCCTTTGAAGCTTTGTGCACGGCTCTTGCTTGTCAGGTACTGCGGAAGTCACAGGCCGGAGGGAGGAGAAAGGGAGCCGGAACACAAGGCCAGTGGGTTCTCGCAGGCCACCAGAGGCTGAGGGGACATACGGAAGCTGCAGGGGTGCTCGGATTTCCATCCGACAGAGCAGCCCCTCCAGAAATTTGCCGTACTCTAAGGTCTGGTTCTTGGAGTTCTCACGCGATGCCTGCCTGCTGGCATCTGGCTCTGCCGATTGCACTGTTCGAGTGCGCCGTGCCGTAGGCTCCGCAGTTCTTGAAGCCAAATCCTCTGGCCACGAGCCATCTAGACTGAATCTAGACGTAAGATGTGCGAGACCTCTGAAGTCTGAAGGGTATTTTTTTTTGAAATTGGTGCGTTTTCGTGCAAGGTTTCAGTTACAGGTGAAGAAAGCAGGCTGTCTGCGAACGTGGAGAACGCAATGATCCTGTGAAGTACCCATCAGCCTCAACAGTTTCTATCCCCCCCCAGTGCTTGGAGATGGAGGTATGGGATGCCTCGTCCATTGCCGTCCCCTCTTTGCTGGCGGTCTTCAAAGCACATGACTCGCGGGTCCCCCAGTGAAGCTGCGGGCAGCCTGACTTGAGTTCCCAAGCCCCAAGCGGGGAAACCCTGAACTTTTAAGCCCTAAGACGACTGAGGTGGGTGAGGCAGGTCCGATGGTTCAATCAGCCGGGGAATGGCCGGGGCAAGAAGAGGCTTTTGGTCACTCGGCTCCGGATGGAAGTTGCGTTCTTCATCTCCTTACAAAGGATAACGAACGAAGGCCAACGCAAATTCACACCATGCATGCGTGGTGTGTGTGTACAGGCGTTTCTGCCCTGCAACGATTCATAGAGTTCACTCATGAATGAAGCGCGGAACGGGATGGCCGATCAAATCGTACAAGATGCGCCATCCATTATGGGTCGTATTCGGCATGGCATAGCCACATGTCGACCTGTCTATCCATCTCATAAGGTGACATGCTCCACGGATGGCCGGGTCGCAGTCTGGGCACCACCTGGACGTTTGCGGAAGATCAAGAAGCTAGAGGCTGCAGCTGCCGCGAACCCGGAAGAAAAGACTAAGCTCCTTCTGCAAGGACTCGCCGTCCCTGAGCCAAAAGCTCTACGTGCCCGTGGCAGCTGCGGAGGCCTGTAAATGCAACTGCGGCGGAAACCCTGTGATAATAATGCTGCATGGCCGCATGGCTGTGTCCTCTCGCCTCCAGTCGAGCAGCGAGCTGGTTGCCCACACAGGCGCGTGTCAAGTGCAGATGTTGAAATTTGCCTTGTCGTTTGAAGAACCAGCCAGGCGACCAGAGCATTGCTGGCACTTTGCAGCCCTCTTTGCCTCTGCCATCGCAGTTGCCCAAGTTCTTTTTCTCTGGGTTGGCTGAAACCCTGGCGGCTCACACTGACACTCTCCAGGCCATCACCGCAGCTTGCCCTGCCGCCGCCACTGAAAACCGAGCCCAACAGACCTTCAAAGCCAGCGGAAAGTCCACCTACCAACGCGCCTCCCCCACCTGCGGCCGGCAGCTTAGAGGCTGCACGGCTCGGACGGCTCGGACTCGGTGGTTCTCTGAAGCGCAAGTAGCTAAGAGTGAGGCCACGGCCCCACCGCGAGGCTTGGCTTGGCATTGACTGGAACAAGCGAGAAAGGATTGCAGAAAAAAACCGGGGGATTTCACCCACCTTTTGTAAACCCACCTTTTCAGGTGCATCGCTGGGGCCAGTGAATGAAGGCGTCCGGCTCGGATCGACGCTGACCTCCTTGAAGTCAGCCTCAACCTTGGCGTGAAGCGCTTCGCGCAGTTCGGCTGAAGTCTCACAAGACCTGCGGATCACCGAGTGATCTCCCAGGGAAAGTGTACAGCTGACCGAACAGTCGAAGAAATGGTTGACTTAGTTGTATAGTTGAATGTATGCACATGGAGACTTCCAGGGAGTTGTGACATGACCAGGCGGCATTGCTGACATCGGGCCCCCTTCGAAAGGCAAATCCCATATTATGGGATAGCTCGAAGAGCATCCTCACTTGAAGCAGGGCACATGAGGGAAACTGAAAGGAGGTGGTGGGAGGTGGCTTTCCACTTCTTGAGGGGTAGGCGACAAGATGCGTGACTTCTAGGCTCAGAGCCATCAATGCAATTTCATGTTTGATTTCAATTCGCCTTCCTCAGACCCGCATGGTTCCTCTTGTCATACGTCCTCGGCATCTTTGTTTCATAAGCTGGAGACTCAGAGTCTTTCATGGCCCTGCGCGGCCGCAAGAAGCCCTCAAAACGTCAGCCCTCAAGCCAAACCTGGTCCATGTCTGGGACCATTGCAGGCCTCGGTTTCCTTATGCAAAGACTTACATTAGTCTTAAATTCTAAATGGGAGGAACATCAGGTTTTTATGCATGTGTACAGTAGCGACTGCAGAGCCAATCTTCATGAAACTACAGATGCCAAACATAATTGGAAGATCCCCTTTGCTGTGTGGTCGCCGTGCGCAATGGGCAGCATCTCGGCTTCACGGGTTCTCACTTGTTCAGGAAAGGCAATTTGCCTTCTCAGGCACGTCCTTTCAGGTCATCTGTGGATGCTTTGTTCACTAGTAGCAGACGGGCAAGACCTGCTTCATTCGAGGCATCGATGTGGCCGGAGATGGGGAAGAGGCGTTTGATCTAAGAATGCACGCACGTCTTCTCTTGGTACAGAGTTTCCAGGACAGCCACTGGCTGCGAGGACTTCGCAGCAGGAGCTCTCGAAGAGCATACACGTACGGCTCAGCAGCCAGCAGCGCGAGCGCATGTAGGCGCCTGTCGCAACCCGACTCTCCCGGCTCGGCCGAGACGGAGGCGGGAGGGAGTCGGGGGAGAGCTTGGGGTGGAGACGGCAGTTGCGGGCGCGGAGCTGCCCGGGGCATGGCAGGAAGAAGGGTCCTCGCCCGACCTCGAGGCCCTCCGGGCACGTCAGCAGAGGCTCAGGGAGCTGAAGGCCGGATTGGCGGCGGCTCACTTGGAGGCGCGCGAACACATAAAAAGACTTCGGACTTGTCTGCAAGTTCGAGTCACAATGTCAGGATGAGGAGGAGGAAGAGGAGCTGGAGGACTGCCAGTCGTCGGCGCTGTGCTCGCACGCGGCACTTCTGGGGCACCGCTATGTCGCAGGAGGAGGACGATCCGGAGGAAGAGGAGGAAGACGAGGCGGTGTGCTGGCGGCATTGGCGGCGTGCTCGCTTCGTGGTCCGTCACTGAGGTGACCTCAGACTCGCCGCAATCCTTGTCCGGTCCGTCCCAGGCATCTGTGGGCCAGGCAGGTGAGGGAGGCGGAGGTTCTGCGGAGGTTCTCTGAAGCGCATGGCCCCTGAGGTGAACTCGGGCTCAGCGCCCGTGGGGGTGCTTGTGCGGTGCCGGCCCTTGTTGAAGGAGGCCCGTCTCCGCGGTCTTTGGACAGAAGGGGGGCCCCGCGGCCCGCAGCGACTTGGGCTCCAGGGAAGTCGCATCAAGCTCTCTGCCAGTTCAGCGAAGAGCGGCAAGGCAGGGAAGAGAGAGGGAGAATCGGCCGACCAGATGCGTTCGTCTGGAAGGTGATGCTACGGCTCCAGCCTGAAGAACAGAGCAGGTGGCGGCCCGTGGGTTGTTTTGCAGTTTCTGCTGGGGCTGCTTGGATTGTGTCAAGGAGCAGGCAATCCGAACCCAAGGTTTTCCGCTGCAATGGCAGGATGCCAAGCAACGCCAAGAGGAAGGTGCTCCGGAAACTCTGACAGTGGCCTTGAGCCTTGGTTCCGAGGCTTCATCAGCGAAGAAGGGACGCAAGCAGAGCTCTGCTCAGCAACCGTGGCCGGCCTTTTTACAGTCGCAGCCATGACATCTCTGAGGATGTGTTTGAGCACGTTGCTCCCGTCGTGGACAGGCTGCTGAGATCATGTTTGTGTGGGAAGTCCATGCCATGTATCTTCAGGGTGATGGAAGGCTACAACGGTGTCGTGTTCTGTCCGGGCCTTGTTTGATTGTTCGATTGGACCTTGCAGCTGCCCGAGCTAAGAAGACCTGTACGTTGCACAGAACCCGAGGCTACGGAATCACAGGCGCAGACGAAAGCTTTTTGGACCCTTGTTCCCTGTGGCAGCCCAGATTCTTACTCCACCTGGCAAGGATCAGGCAAAACCCACACGATGAGTGGCCCGCCAAAGGAGCCAAGTCACGTGGTATGCAGAGCTAGGTGCGATCGGCGTCCGCTCTGGTCAGGAGCCCTTGGCGAAGCAAGTCAAGGACGGGCTCCGGCCACGATGAGCGCAAACTTCTTGCTGAATGATGTGGGAGGATCCGGCACCCCCAGAGGTGATCGCTGCGCAGCAGGGCATTGTCCAGGCTGGTCGAAGCTTCACTCTTGACCTCTCCGACCTTGTGTCGTTTAGAAGAGTGAAGTCTGTTGGGATCCTGCTGCAGCGCGCCGCCAAGCGGATCTTCGAGTTCATCCGGGTCCCAAGCCCCAGCTGGAAGTCTTTGGCGTAGAGTGTCTTTTTGGATGAGATGCTTCAGGACAGGAGTGCGCGGGGTGAGATGTTCACCGTCGAGGCGACTGACCGAAGGCCGCCAGGCAGCTTTCCCCGAGCCTCGGAGTGGCGCCAGGCGTCCTTCTTGGAGATCTACTCTCCCGATGGAGTGCGTGAGAACTTGATCGACCTCCTGGCAAACAAAGCTGACGAGGCAGGAGCTCCGTTTGAAGGGGGGAGAAGGGCAAGGGCTGCGATGTTTTTTAGCGCTGTTGTGTGCCAGGCCAAGCTGGAGGTCAAGCAGGCGCCAGGGTTGCAGACTTCCCGGTCTCTCGCCCGAGACTCCCTCTGCCTTGAAACTCAGGATGCGCTGGTCGGCCACAAGGCTTTCATGTGCGAGGGCCTGAAGTCGGTCCCCATCCGATCTCCAGACGAAATGCGCCAGGTCGGGCCCCGTGGCAAATGTTACAGAGTCGTGCCGAGTCCCGAGAGGTTCTGGAAGGCGGCCGCCGCCGATGCACGTACATGGAGACCTCCAGGAGTCCAACTCTCTGCCCGATTCACATGTTTTGGCATGCCAGCTTACCTCGCAGCTAGGAACTGTGTATCTTCGAGGCCGTTGAACAGACGGGAGCATGTCAGTGTGTCAACACAGATGATCGGTGTTTCTGTGTTTCTTCCAGTGTGCAGTTTCCACTCTGGCAGCACATGTTCAAATGTGGCAACATGTCGGACATCGCAGTCAGCAGCCTGCAGAGGCTAACAAGAAACAGAAGCCACAAGTAATCAGACAGATATAGGTGATGTGCTAAGCACAGCTCCTGTAAGCAGAGGTTGTTGTTATTCTTCCGCATATTGTAGGATGCTTTGTCTTGTGCAGTGATCGAGTAGCCATACATATATACATGCATACTAAATATTACTGTCACATACATACATACATACTGTACATACATACATACATACTGTACATACATAGATACACACATACAACACACACTGCGAAAGTACGACGTTCCAGAATGCACAACAAACTACCCGAAAGTAGCTGCTATGCTTGCTCACTTGACTGAGGCACAAAGTCAACCCTGAAGTTCAGCTGCGTCTTTCAGTCTGCACAGCAAAGTGTGTCTTGAGCCTTGAGCCACGGAGTGGCAGTG
>BGNK01001664.1:72410-134646 GCA_003297005.1 Symbiodinium sp. clade A Y106 | reverse complement strand
CACGAGAGCAAAGCGATACCTCACAGAAACATGTGACGGAATCCTTGTAAAGCGATAGGACCCCCCCAAAACATCCATGGTCTGGCCATGAACAAGAAGTTTTGACAAACGCTCATATGAGCACATAGAGTTTAAAAATATTTTAATTACAGAGTCACAATTTGTATGTAGTATGTCACATAAAACTGGTTATCCTGAATCTGATTTTTAGTGGGGTTTAGGGCCTAGTTTTAGTTTTAGTGCTTTGGTTGTACTTAGGCCGCTCTAGATTGCCAGTTCGACCAAGCCCCGCTAAGGCAGCGTACCTTCAAAACCAAACTCTAATCTAGAATCCGCTCGCCGACGACTGGACCCAATCTGTTCTGTGTTAGAGACCCCAAAACGACTTAAGCAACGCATGTTAGGTTCTATGGGGGTTTATGTGGGATGTCCTCATCCTCATATTTGCAGAGATTTTTTTGGGCCCCTATGTGCTTGGTCTTCGAGGAAGCAGCGGTGGGGCCTTGCAGTTAAATTGAACCTCCCGTATGCGTTTGTATCATGAAAAGCATATTCCCCGTAACCCCTAAACCCTAAACCCTAAACCCTGAATCCTCAAACCTACCCGAAGGGTCCATGTACCTAAATAGTAGATACATTGGCCTTAAAGTACTCCCTATATGGATACATTGGGCGCAAAGTATATACTATTTGGGTACATGGACCCTTAGGGCTAAAGCCATGGAGCCCCAAGCCATTCAAAAGCACCCCATAGCTCCAGAAGCCCCAACCAGAGAAACGGTAGCAACAGCGCGAAAGACTTGAACCCATAAAGCCGCGGACCTCAAGAACGATAACAGATTCTGGAAACATCTGACATCATGTAGATGCTCATGCAGTATCGGTATGACGGGCACGGTCCCGAATGAAGGAGCACTGGGCTCTGTGGCTAAGAATTCCTAAGTTTTCCCAGTGCAGCATAGTGCAGCCTTCGATCAGGAGGCCTAAAACCCCGAACCGAGCCCTTCTTCGCGCGCCAAGAAGGTTCACACCCCAACCCCCCAAAAGCGCACAAATTCCTTTCAGCCACTGCCATATTGCACTCTATGCCCTTCCTTCCCAGACGTCTGGGCTTCTGAGCCCTCCAACTTCCTAACTCTTTAAACTCGAAAGCACCCCAGCCTGGCCTCTGGCACACCCTGTAGCCTGAAAATGCAGCTGTTGCTTACGTTTTGCAGAATTCTGGCGACTACTTGACATGGACAGGACGAGGGTCCTTACCTCGAAATTGATCTTTAGGACCCTATAGTCCAAGACCCTAAGCCCTACAGGATACGCGCCTTCCGGGCGACGGGTCGAAGGCCACCGGCTTTGCATTCGGCGCTGTAGGGTTGCCCAAGCCAAAATGTCCTAGGAAAAAGATGGTTTTTGGCATGAAAAACCAGTTTTTCCTAGGAAAAAGATGGTTTGGGAATGCAACACATCAGCTGCGTTCATTTAAGGGTTCTGCAGGGGCTTGCGGTTGTGGTGCCTTTTCGGGTTGTAGAGGGCTTTAGGGATATAGGGTTGTCCTTGATCTATCTCTGGCAATAAAGACAAAACAGACCGGTCAAGGTAAGATCGTTCAGGGATTCCTATTGCAGGACTATGATGACCTGGGTATAGGGCCCCGTCTGTTTCCCCAGAACAAGTCAATCGTGCAAGGTCTTCAGTTTTGTTTTCTTTGTCAGCATGGGCTTCAAGGGTTGGGGCTTTAAATATTGCAGGTTTGCATTGAAGGTTTCGGACAGACTATTCCAATGGACTTATCTTTGTTGTGAGGGTGGGTATTCAGAGCCTCTGCGGAGCGGTCCTACTGTTGATGGACAAAATCCTGCATGACCCTAAGGACCCTAAATTATGGGAATTATGGTATATTCCTTATAATGGGTAATGCAGGATTTTGTCCATCAGCCGTAGTGCTCGAGGTTTGACGTTACCTAGAGGGTCATACCCTACCCCTTTTTTGGGTTACCTAGTTTTACGGTTAGGATCTCCTATATAGAAAAGTAGGTACCTTAAAAAAGGGGTAGTGTATGAGCCTATAGGTATGAGTTGAGGGACGAGACTTCAGATCCGCGAAATTCACTTGTCCTTGCATGCTACACGACCCGAAGCTCTGCATCCCTTTTAAGACCGCCAGGAAAAACTAAGAGCTATTATTGGCTTCACTTCAAGGCCCGACCCTGTGCAGTATGGCCTCGTGGGCACCTGCTGATAGTGGGAAGTTAGGCAACTATGACTTTCATGGGTTGTGCAAAGAGATCAAAAGGTGGTCATACATGTTTGGGGTTTAGGCGTTCATGCTATGGCAACTAGAGCTACAGCTTCTTCAAGAAAGGTTATGCCAAAATACTTTAACAAGCCTCGATTTCGGTTCTTGCACGCCGCCATCTATAGCAGCCCCATGAACTTTCATTTATGTGACCCCGAAAGTCTACGCCCTAATCCCTATATCTACAGGATCCTTCCGATCATGAAGTCAGTCACGCCCATCGCTGGGATGTTGCTGATCATGCCACCGAGCTGAGGAGTTTGGGATGTTTGGGTGAAGTTTAATGGTTTAGGGCAATTGGGTTTAGAATTTATTTAGCTAGGTACAGCAGGCCTTTGATATATTTTTGTTTTCATATGTCCCTTGGTTGGGCTTTCAGAGGATCTTACTTGCGAGTATGTTCAGAGACTTTGACGGGCCAGCCTAGTCGGGGTACTGGGGAACTTCAACAGGTTCATCACCTCGTGGCTTGTGGATGAGGAGGGATACTTGGAAATGTGTTTGATTTTTTGGTGACTGCAATCCCCATAAAAAACAGCTGAGTTTATCATCTTTGCAAGGGTACCAAGTTCAGTAGAGCTTCGGTTTTGTTGATTACCTATGAGGCAGTGCTCGGGACGGTGCAAAGTTGTTGCCAATCCCTAAGCCCGAAACCCTAAATTTAAACCCCGTTGCTGATTCAGTCTTTGGATACATATGTACTGTTTGGATTTCTGCAAAATGGAGACGAAGTACTTACGAATGCGCGGGGTTGAGGTTCAGGGTTCCCAAGGTTCCCTGGTCTGCCATTGCTGGGGTTTATGTTCATGGAGCAGCTGCACCCCGAACCCTGTCACCCGACCCGAACCGTCTCAAGCCACCATTCTCTACACAGTAGCTTCAAAGCTTTATCTTGAAGTCGTACCATGCTTTACAGCTTGGACCCACGGCGGCCCGGATCAGCTTCCAACAAGTTCGATGATAGACGTTGCACTAGGTCCTACACGCGTTCATTACAGAACACTGCAAGGATTCCATTCTGATACCAACTCTGACAAGGCATTTAAAATTTGGTCAAAAGCCCTGATCTGTTCTGTCGACCGAGACCCTGCTGTGCTAGAATCCTAAACATCTGAAGCGGTCGGAACACTGAGCTCGAAATCTGACGCGCAAGTCTCCCTGTCTTGGGAGAGCATCTCTGCCTAGGTGTTCGATCACCTTAGCCTTCCTCCACGCTTTTTGGGCCATGGACCGCGCGGACATAAATGCTCCTCGGCAGAACGTCTTGCAGCACAATACAGTCGGGGCTTAATGCTTGGACTCGATAATAACGGACTCACCAAAAATGGTAGGGGATTGTATCACTTGTAGTGCAACTAGTCCCGATTATAGTCGCGGTAGAATACCCCCCAAAACCCAAGAGCAATTTTGTGATTCCTGGTCTCTTCACACACCCAGGCACCCTTTAACCTGCATTGAACCCTTCGAAGCCCTCTACAAGCCCAAACAACCCTGAACGCTGAAACCCTAAACACTAAGCCATGAAACCCGTGGCCCTGACAGGAAATCTCCATGTTTAACATCGTCGTGCTGCTCTTTACCGGAGAGCAGTTCCTTAGTGGCGATGATTTGGCGCTGCCACTTGGCTGACTCCATCTGTGTCGCACTTGCGTCGTTGATGATAAGACACGGAGTCGGGTAAACATCTTAATATATAGGGGCCTTGCTAAATGGAATAGGGTTTTGGGGTATGTTATGCCATATAAGGATAGTAAGAAACCGCAAATACTATTGGCAGCTATTTAGGCGCCTATAGTCAGGTGGCTGACGACTCAACTCCCTTGCGGGACAGGCTGAGGTGGCGAAATACCGGCAGCTACCCTTAGGCGCCATAGTAGTTCCTTTTGGGATTACCTTATAGGATTCTAAATATGAGCCACAAAAAGAAACTACTATGGAGCCTCCATTGTAGTTCCTTTTTGGGGTTACCTTATAGGATCCTTATTATATATTTGCTTAAACCAAAAAAAGGAACTACAATGGAGACTATAGGTACTATGACTACTACGGCTGATGGACAAAATCCTGCATGACCCATAATAAGGAATATACCATAATTCCCATAGTTTAGGGTCCTTAGGGTCATGCAGGATTTTGTCCATCAGCCGTATGGAGCCTCGAGGTAGCTCCGTCACATGTCAGCCATACAAGATCCTGGAAGTTCTTCAACTTCCGCATGGCCTGCAGGGGAAGAGGGCATGTACTCGAACGGTATACCTGACCCCCAAAGTATGCAGAATATTTTGCCCTTTATAGGTTTTGGGACATCTTTTTACCGACCTTTGGGGGTGTAGGTAGCTTTATGCTTTGCAAAAACTTGCTGTCTGGCTGGTTCTGATGTAGATCCAGAACAGACAAGTCGAGACGAGCCTACAACACAGCTTAACCTGCCCGCTGGAACCGTTAGAATCTGCACCAAGCAAGGGCGGCCATGAACAAACGATCCGCTTAGTGGCCTCAGCACATTTTTTGAGCAGACGAAGGCCTGAATCTGGAATCAAAACCTTGTCTTGAATCCTGAGTTTACTGCGCGGCACAAGCCCAGCACCAAGAGAGAAACTCACAGCCGCAAGACGCACATTCAAGCCAAAGTTTGCGTCGCCTAGGATGCCGGATCGTCAGAGGATCACGATCATCCTCCTGTCGATAGGCCGCGCTGTGTGGATGGATGTTTCAGCGCAGGAGTTTCGTTACTAAGAGGGTGTTGGGAGTGGAGGTACTGCATTTTCTTAGCATTAAGATCATGTAGCGATCAACAGCCCTCGACATATGCAATATAGGAACATCCAAGATAAGACTGCAACCCGACCTGAACCGTTTCTACATGCCAAACCGCCCTCCTCCCAACAGAATCGACAATGCATTTTGATAGCTAAGGGGGACCTCGGGAAAGATCTGCAGTTCGGGAGTTAGGGCTTACGAGGGCGAGGTACTGACCGAGAAGGCATTGGTGGGAATGGCTTGGACGCTTCAAAGACGGCAGCGCATTGTCACATCACATCTGGACTCGTGGAATAGTCCTGACTAGCCTGGAACAGGTTGCTAAGCCGCCTGACTGACTTGTTGCATTATCACTGTCTTGGCTTTGTTGTACAGATTTATATCACATGCTAGTCTGCTAGTCGACGAGAAGTAGCATGAGCATTGGCTGCGCTTCTTTGAGGTGGAGTGTTCATCTTCCTGACGTGCACGATCAACGTCTTTATTGCCGTGCTTTGTGAGTGTCTTGGCCCGCAAACACTGAAGTCACTATTATTAGCCCCAAGCCCAATCCTCGTAGAGATTACATGCGTAGCAGGCTGACAAGTATGGCTTTAGAGGCTAGGGTATGAGTAGCAGATCTTGTACAAGCAATAGAAGCAACCATCGCGACAGTCATACCCCTATAGATCCTATGCTTACAAAGCCGCAGTAGTCCTACTGAAGTGCTGCTTGACACATCTCATCTGCTGGCCCCAGGAGGCTCAACCCTATACCCTCAGCCCGGTGTCCACCGATTTCAAGATTCAGACTAATATACTGGTATTATAGTACGAACCACAATACTCTAATGATAAAAGTAATAGTAGTAGTAATACTAATACTAATAGGAATAGTACTAGTTTCAGGCCTCTCTCGCCTCCATGCAAGAACATGAGCTCGAAGTCCAGTGTACTCCTGGATCACCAGCTTCTGCTGCTCCGGTCCTAAGTGCAGGAGAGACTCAGACATGCAGTTTGGTTCTCCGGTCAACCTTCGGACAAAAGTCCTAACCCTCTTGACCAGTAAGCCTTAGCACGAAACCTTACCTGTGACCAACTAGAGGGTAGAACCCTTAAAGCCGTAGGTTTGTGGATCCCCTGGTACCCTAAACCCTAAACCTTAGACCCTAAACCCTAAACCCTAAACCCTAAAACCCTAAAACCCTAAACCCTAAAACCCTAAACCATAAAACCCTAAACCCTAAACCGCTTCCAATGGAGAATCCTGGAGTCTGGAAGCTCCCCAGGTGCTACGACCAGGAACAAGAGCGCATGGCACCTGCCCTCAGACGATTGCGGTTTGGGGGGTTCGGGTTTATAGGGATGGTTCGAGGAGCTTAGGTAATGGGCTCGGGAGTAGGATTTATAGTTTATAGGCTTTGGCATGCAGGATTTGGGGCTTAGGGGTGTGGTGTCGAAGAGGAGAATGCTTGTAGCTGTGTGGTTTTCGATTCCCGAGCCTGCGGTTTACATGAGGTCCCGAGGTTTGGATCCGTGGTGCAGGGTTTTGGGGCCAAGGAGTTCTGAATCTTAAGGCCATCATGGTCAAAGCCTTATGGCCTTATGATCAGGACAACACAATCAGCAGTACAACTGCAGACACACAAGCGCGATACTGCGAACCATGCGAAAAACTAACAATAATGACGATGAGACGATGATGATGATGATGTGGCTGCGATGGTTAATATGTAGACGGTGTGACTACAAAGAAGGTTTCTGAGCAGAGGGTGGTGCCTTAACCTATACCATAAATGTCAAACCTTAAGCTCTGAGCTGTAGAACATGAACCCAGAGAGTCCATATACACTACCATTCTGGAATTAGGTCCCAAAAGACTATCCCTACTCTGGTTTTGGGACCCTATAATAGGAGTGTTTATGGATCCTCTTGGGAAGCCCTGAAGCCTGGACTTTGGATCAGGCTTGGCTAATTGTTAACGGAACTCAAACGTAAGAACCTTAAATCCCTTGCCATTGCTGTACCGTCCAAGGTCTGCACATTCCTGAAGGAGCGCGCGAGAATATGCAGCGGACCCAGTCAGTGATGTCGGAGAACGGGATGAATGGGATACGTAGTAGTGGTCTGGTATGAACTCGAATCATTTCTGAGTGTATATAAGACTGCACTGATACAGGAATGTTGTATCAAAAAATGAATACAAGACATTGGTAAGACGACATATGCTTGAAGCGCCAGTATCTTGCCAAAATGTGCAAGAGTGATCTTGTGCAGCCATCAGCAACTGTTTCAAAATATTGCTGTGCTAGAACCTGAGAGATGCAGCATCGAACATCGGACAATGCTGCGAAGCTACCCCCTTAAACCGTAAACCCCAAATTCAAAACCCTCATAAGCCCTTAACATCCCCGTAGACCAGTCTGCAGGTGGAAAAAGGAGCTCAAACCAAAAATAAATCATCCCCATCCCATCAACCGGCCACAAGGCCAGGGGGTATCGTGTGCCGAAGCCTCCTCCAGTTGAGGGGTGCGAGAAAAGTTCGAAGCCCCGTGACATCCGGAGAGAATACCTTCAGGGTAGAGAGTTTAGGGGTTAGGGGTTTGGGGTTCAGGGGTGTAGCTGTAGCCACAAGAAACCTACCTTTTCAGGGGTCCTTTTTATATTGTGTTTTAATCTAGCTTCTTACATAAAGAGGTCGTAGGTGTTTTAGGGTCCAGGTAGTAATTGAGAGAGCTAATGCACTGTGCAAGTATCATGCAGTGCACCTGAAAACCTGCTCCAAGTGCAAGAATCTTGCATTGCTTGCCATAGTCAGGAGCATCTCTAATCCAGTATATAACCTTAGACCCTAGACCCTTTGCCCAAAGTAATCCCAAAATCCAAAACTCTAAATCCTAAAGCTTGATCCCTAAGCCCAATCCTAAATCCTAAGCCCTAAGCCCAAAAGGGCTGAGATCCCAAGGCAGTGGCTACTTCCTGCGCCCGAAGATGAAAGCCACGGGCTTCAGCTTCCTTTCCCAGGCATCCTCCGACCTTGTTCGTGCCCTTCTGGGCTGTTTTGAGGGTTCTATAAGGATACTATAAGGGTACTATAAGGGTCCCTGTAAGGGTTCTATAAGGGAACTATAAGGGTCCTATAAGGGTTGCTGAGTAGTAGCCTTTTTGCCAGTTTTGTTTTGGGGGGCTCGGGCGCCCCTCTTGAAACCGAACAGTAGAAAAAAAAAGGTACCCTTATTATCATGATGGGTTTAGGGTTGAGGGTTTAGGGTTAGGGATTTACGGGTTAGGGTTTAGGGCTACTCAGGAACCTAGCCTTTCTCTTCGGTTCCTAAGCCATGGCCTTCCCTGAGCTTCCTTACTGGGAGGTACATGGGTACGTAGTTATATGTGGGCTTATAAGGAGGAAGTTTGCCTGTGATCAAAAAGCTATTCTTTAAGGAATCATGTGTAGAATCAGTGTAGAAACCCTAATAAGGTAGGTGTTTTTCGGCTGCTGGTAATTCTTAGACGCCGAAGCTCGCGAGCCTATATCCTGACTGCAGGAGATACGGAAGCTCACGTGGTGGCGCTGGATCCTGCTTTTGGCATCTCGTCAAGTTACTTTGTTTGAGTGAGGCAAATAGGCTCTCCTGAAAACAGCATAGCTCAGAAGCTTAACGTCATACTGCTACATGTTTGAAACCCTACGATTTAGTTAGGAATTTCGTTCTTTTTATTTGCATTGCAGGACGTGGCTTGGCGTGGCTGAGAGTTTAGGGTTTGTAGGGCGCTAATTTGGGTTAATTAATGTTGAGTCTATTGCGGACATTGTGTCCAACTGTCAGCCTGTAACCTCAGCTATAGACCCTGCTGGAGAAACTATCCTTCTACTGTCACAGCCTCTGCTTTCTTGTGTTCTTTGTGCCATAGATCACACCAGGCAGTTTTTCGAAGAGGCCAGGCAATCTTGGCTAAGAACCCGACATTCCAAATGCTGGCCCCGAACTCTACACCAGAAGCCCTAAAATCCTAAAGCCGCAAATCCTAAATCCCACCTAAACCCACAGCTGCAGACGTGCACGCCATGAGCCGAGGTAGTTGTCGTGGTCTTCTATGGCGTGACTCTCTTCCTTATCTCCGAGGCTTTGGGGTTTCTCGGCTTTGGGGTTTTCCCTAAACCCTAAACCCCTAAACCCTAAACCCTAAACCCTAATTTTGGAGGGCTTTAGGGATTCGGAGGTTGAGAGTTTAGCTACCGGAGCCCCCTAAACCCAAGCTGGGGTTTCGAGTTCGGGTGCGATTCTGTTTCGGGAGAAGGGGTTTTAGGATTTCGGGTTTTAGGGTTTAGGGTTTAGGGTTTTTAGGATTTCGGGTTTTTAGGATTTCGGATTTTAGGGTTTAGGGCTCCGCTTTTTGATTTTGGGTATAGGGTTTGGGATTGGCTCTGTGGATTGAGCTTGGCGAGGGATTGTTGTGCGTAAGTGGCTCTGCAGTGTTTTGTGAGGTATGGGCACTAATTGGTGCTTCATAGGGTCTTAGGCTTTGGCAGTTAGGGGCCTATAGTAGAAGCCAGAAAGTTGGAACATCATTCTCCTCATGCCCTTAAGGTAAAGTATAAGGGATCCTAGCACTAATCCTCCTAAAGCCATGTTCCAACTTTCTGGCTTCTACTGTAGGGTCTTAGGCTTTGGCAGTTAGGGGCCTGGAGAGTTCAGGATTTAGGTCGCGTGTATTGCCTTGATCTTCGCATAGGCAGAACCAGGGTTGGAAGTTGTCAGCACGTCTCATGCCTTTGTGGCATCTGCTGCGAACCGTAAAGGTTAGAAAGACCCAACAACTAGATATCTGGTTTTAGTTTCGCCCATGGAGGAAGCTGCAAGCTCCAACGCCCAGAGTCATGAAGCGCAGTATTGCGGCTCGCCCGATACGTTCCTGAGCAGGCAGACATCGTCACGGCCTGGTTTGGCGACAGCTGGCTGCAGAAAGGGGTACAGGCTTTGGTCAAGCATACTGACGATTTTTGCACGGTTTTACATCTGCGGAGGTCCGACATAGGGTCACAAGGTATCTAAAGCTCAGTACGCTCTCAGTACCCTGCAAAAGTCCTGAACAGCTCTGTAGGAGAGGACGGCCTTTTTATGTACACAAGCCTGAAGCCTTTACCGATAGTATTCCTTAGGGGCCTTGGGGCTCCTTATGATATGTATACTATACCTAGAGTCTCCATTGTAGTTCCTTTTTTTGGTTAACCAGTTTTATGGTTAGGATCCTATGATAGAGATTTTGGTTAACCAAAAAAAGGAACTACAATGGAGACTCTAGGTAGTTAGTATACCCAAATGCCCTCTTCTAACTGTCTAACAGTCTCCCCTTCGATTGATTTGCATTCTATCCTCGGTCCCCGGAAGCCCGAAGCCTTGCAACGTGCGGTGACGTCTTCTCGAGAAAAAATAGTCTTGAATGTATTGGTTCCCGCATTTAGGATCGTTTAGGGTTTCGGGTGCAGGGTTTAACGGTTTGCTGCGTAGCTTGTGGTTGGTAGGACTGGTCGGGTTTGAAGTTTTCAGGTTTGGATGGGGCCAAAGCTCTAAAGTTGAAAAATAATGAAGCCTCAAGACTCTACAGCGGCCGGTTGAAAGACCAGTCTGTGTGGAGTCGAACTTCCAAAGCCCTATATAAACCCTACCTAAACCGTAGAGACTTCGGCTCATTCCTTGCAATGGTTGGCTCGGGACGGAGGCTTTAGGATTTCAAGCTTTGGGACACATAGGTTTCTAAGGCTTCAGGGTAGCCTAAACCCTATAAACTCTGAACCCCGAAACCCTAAATCCCATCTGAGCGCCGAGGCTGTATATCCGTCCCTGTCGGCAGTGGCCTGAGCGGGAGGGAAGGCAGAGATTGAGATTACCCGAAACGTCATTTATGCCTATACCGATACCCTTCCCTTAGCCCTAAACCCTGGTAGAAACCCGTTCGGCCCTAAACCGTTTAAGCCCTATACTTAGGCTGCAGTTTCGAAATCCGGGTTTCAGGGACGGCTCAAGGCTTTGAGGTGGCGGGGGGGGTTAGGGTTTATAGGGTTTAGGGTTTAGCGTTTAGCGTTTAGCGTTTAGGGTTTAGGGTTTAGGGTTTAGGGTTTAGGGGGGGGGGTTGACGACTCGGGCTTCGCACTAGACATGCGCATAAATGGTTTCCTGGGATCCAAAGAATACTGTTGTGGTCTTCCCCTATAATTAATCAGAAGCAGAAAAACCGGCTTCGCCCTAAAATTTCGGGGTCATAAGTTACTATTTGGCTACTGATTCGGGTTTCCCAGAGAGCCCAATACCCCTTAATTAAGGAATATACCTTAAATTCTTAGGGGCTTCATATTATGATTTAAGCTATATTCCTTAATTAAGGGATATTGGGCTCTCTGGGTTAGGGTCCAATGGGCAAAGGCCAATGGTCGCACTGTCAGCTTTGTGGGGCTTCGATCAGAGTCGGTTCCGAATTACCGCAACCATTGCGTGGAGCCAACCTATACCCTAAGGCCCTAAGGGTCCATGTACAAAAAATAGTATATACTTTGGGCATAATGTACCTACATATATATACATAAATAAGATGGAGTACTTGAAGGCCAAAGTATAGACTATTTGGGTACAGGGACCTTTAGGGATAGTTAAATAAGTACACTTTCAAGACCGCACAAGGATTCCTGAAGGCAGGCCCGACTCGGAACTATCCGACGCATTTCTACTGAGCCCTGACTGTGCCATGGGTTCACACGTAAGGCGGCGTAAAAGCCTTGGTGGTTCGGGCTTGCCTCGGATATAACTTTTGGTTTCAGCCTGAACAACATGGAGCTATCTCTGATTCCTCATGAACGAAGCCCAGCCCGAAACCTACAAGACCCCAAAAGCCCAAACCAAAACAATCAAATCCACCCTAAAGCTTTGTCATAGTTGGGTAACGCCTTACATTTTTATGAGTACTTGAACCCGACAAGGAATTCGAATTCACAGTTTTATTACCATCCCAACCATGAGCTAGAAAGGTCCTTTGCGTGCAAAGCATCTTTCGGGATTGCGCCACGACGAACTGGAAGACCAGCTACCTCTGGCTTTGCCGGGGCCCAAAGGGGTTTGGGTTTAGGGTTGAGGGTCTGGGGTTTAGTGCTTAGGGTTTAGGGGTTTAGGGTTTAGGGGCTAAATAGTCGGATCCTTATTGGAAGGACCCCAAAATAAGGTACCCCTAGTTTTCGGAAACTCCCAAAGGAGGTGTAGGTTTAGTGGTTAGGGTCGAGTTTTTTAGGTTCAGGACTTAGGAATTTACTGTACAGTGTTAAGTTGAAGGCTTATTTAAGGTTTCGTAGCCTTTCGACCCTTCAGCCGAGAGCCAGACCAGAAACACCGAAGCCGAGTACCAAACCGTGGACCCTAAACCTGACCTTTAACGCTACAACCCTAGAGGGTCATACCCTACCCTTGTTTTAGGGTGCCTAGTTTAATGAGTTCAACGGTTGGATGTCTTATACAGAAAGAGAGGTACTCTAAGACAGGGCCAGGGTATGACCCTTTCGGAAGCCCTGAATCTGAACCTCCACTCTCTCGTGGCATCGCTGGGAGCAGGCCATGAAAAGTCGATCGATGAGGCGCGCCGGCCGAAACTTCAATGTTTGCGGACTCGGATTCCTATAGCCCTAAGGGTCCACAGGACCCAATAGTTAGGTACACAGATTTCGGATAGTAGTTATGTAGGTTAATATGTAGGAGAGTATATGATGTATATGATTACTAGGTACTTAGACCCTTAGGGTAAGGGTTCTTTCAAGACGTTCAAGGGTGCCTCCAGAAACTGCTTGAAAGGGTGCCTTTAAGGCTTCCTCTTGGGTCAAGGACCTTAAGCCGTAATCCCTAAACCCTAAACCCCAAACCCCAAACCCTAAACCCCAAACCCTAAACCCTAAACCCCAAACCCTAAACCCTAAACCCCAAACCCTAAACCCTAAACCCCAAACCCTAAACCCTAGACCCAGGAGTTCAGGTCGTAGGTTTTGCCTACGGGGTTTGGACTTGGTAGTCGAAGTTACGGGCTTAGAGTTTAAAGGATTTCTGAGGTTTAGGGTTTCGGGTCTTTAGTTGACAGGGTTTAGGGGCTATAGTGGTTTAGGATCTTTAGTTTACAGATTACATAGTTCAGCATCTAGGGTTTTTCGAGGTTTACGGTTGCTGGGTGGGGACGGCCCCGTGCAGGCTGTCAGACATGACGTGTTAAAGTGTCTCGGATGCCAATTCTGTTGCTTGCCTGCGAAAGACTGGTCATCCATAACGTGTATCCATGCCAGGCTGAGCGCCAGATTCATAAATAGACAAGCAAAGATGTCTATGTCATACTGCTCGCATGGCGCATCGCCCTGACGAGCTGAAGCATTCTGCTTTCACGTTATCTACGTCATCCTCCCAAGTAGGTTAGCTTTTGTATGGAAACCTGTCAACCGTTAGCTTTGCTGTGCACTTTGTTTGCACGGAAGTCGCACATGCGTGTGCTTTGCTGGGACTTGCCGAACTGTCAGTACAATGCTAATCCGTTCAACCAGGACATCCTGCCGTGTCATCCTTATTCTGCCGCGGCATCGTTTTAGGATCCCACGGGGACGCAGCGAACAAAGGCGATCCGCCCAAACCCCCACGGTGGCAGCACATCTTGCATGACATAAGCGAGGGCAAAACACGCGGCAGCCGTGCGGCCTCAACAAGAAGCGTTGTCCGCGTTCGAGTATACCATGCATGCGCACACCATGGAATGCAGGAAACCACTTTTCACCTCGTCCGTTCATTTCTTTGGAAGGGCAATAAGAAGTGTAGCTGGGATCTCGAAACATCGCACGTGTAGCCTCGGCCGTACCGTGCTCATAAATACCGTCTGTCACAGCTTGCTTCGAGAATCGGTAAGTCTTACTGTTGCGCACAAACAGGAATACAACTGTGTGTTGGGGACGCCTAAGATGCCGTACGTTGGAGAACTGCCGACCTACGTCAGCGCTTCGCGCAGGTCTTCGGTCAGGTCTCAAGTGTGACACCTTGTCTGAGCAACATTGGTCCAAATCATGGCCACGCACCCCCCAATCTTAACTTAGGATATATCGATGTATAGATCTGTTGTAGACCTTGTTGCAGCCGGCCACCATCTGCACAGAAACCCCAATTGGGGGCGCTCTAAGCCTCTAAGCAAACGGATGCATCAAATGTTGTTGTTTTTTCAGGTCAGGGGTCCCGGTTCGCATACGTCAAGTTTCCATCTGGTCGTTACGCTATGTGCACAACCTAGGTAGTGCGTTTGCCATGTTTATCTCCGTGTTTCCCAGATCTGTTTGCAGGAAACCTTCTTGGCTCCAGAGCAGCGCGACGACGAGGACCACATTGCGGAGTTTGCCAGCGATTAGGTTCATACTGTTGTGCAGGATTTGCTGATGGATGTTTCGTTCGGAGGGGCGTTTTTGAAGAAGAAACTATGCTACCCAATCTGAGTCAACATGCTCAGACTGTGAAATGTACAGTTTTGCAGCACTTATTGCGCTGCGTGCTCAGCAGTGCAGGGTCAGCGAAATAGCTGTTGCACTAAAGGTTAATATTTGTTTGTAGCAAGGAGCAAGCGGATGTAAGCAAATTGAAGGAGGACCACAACCTGTTTCTAGGTAGTAGTTGTTTTCAATTCAAAGCAAGCTTGGCGGCACGGGCATCAAACATGTGGGCCGCCTCGCTAGCACCATGCCAACAAATGGCTTCAGTTCCATGTGACCCGTGGTAAGTTTTGGTATAGCCGAACGTGTTCGTGCAGTTGTGAGAACCGCGGTAGACCCTGCAAGCCAGGATGTCTCTGACACCTCCAAGTTTTTGAAGTTGTTTGAAACTCACCTGCCAGGCCCGACACCACCACCACCTCTGAACATCAAACAATCGCTGGCAATGCTTGGCAGGATCATTCTGGCAGGCTGACACAGGTCAAAAAGCTACTTGACTCTGCAGTGCGACGTGTAAACTCTAAGCTTCAGGATATTGTGGTCGGAAGTTGAGAGAACAGGGCTGCATCGGTTAAGTCGGTTCAACAGTCGACAACCCAAATTGGTTTCTCGGTGTTTCAGTAAGAAAGCATGTTTCTCTGGGATCTCGGCTGCAACTTCCGAGAACTCACTGTGTCAAGCCGGCTTAGGCTCAGAGGCCGATACGGTTTTTTGTTTGAGCCGTCTGGAAACAGCATGAAGCAGCTCTCTACCCAGATCTATATCTATACCACTGTCTTTTCCAAATCTACATCTATGACTATATCTATGTCTATGTCCATATCTATATGTATGTCTATGTCCATACCTACATTTTCCTCTATCTATCTGTCTGTCTATCTGTCTATTTATCTGTCTGCTACCTACTCAACTATCTGTCTACTGATCTGTGTATCTATGTATCTACCTATCTATCTGCCTACCTACCTATCTACCTATAGGTCGAGCATAAAAGTATCTAGAAACTTCAATGCTGCATAAGACGTTCCCTCTGATAATTCAGTCAGATTCGAGCATTGGACCAACCCCATCTAGACCCCCAACTAACCTCTATGGCAGCCCATAGAGGTTCCAACTACTCTGGATGAAGGGTTTCGTTAAAAAGGTAATGGTTTGTTTATTGTGTTTTGTTGGAAAGCGCGGGCACCTCAACCCATTTTATCTCAACATACATCATGCACATCTCTTTCTTGTTATCTTCTCATCTTTCTTCGATGTACTGATCTTGCCTTCTCTTGCGCTAGAAGTTAAATCTTCAGCCTCCGTTTGAGCGTGTATGCACACCTCGAGTCGTCTCCAAGGTTCATCCGTGAGCGGCCGGGGTCCCTACAGCCGGAGTGCATACTTCGGGTTTAGGGTTTTGGGTTTAGGGTTTAATTAAGGCTTCGGGTTTGGGGCTTAGACTTGTTAGGGCTTAGGGTTCGGGCTCAAGGTTCAGGGCCTGGGGTTTAGGGACGAGGGTTTAGGCCCAGTTCAGGCTTTGGGTTTATGGTCGGGTTTAGGGTGTTTAATGTCACAGCCGTAAGAGCAGGGCTCTAAGACTTCCTGCATCAACAGCATTCAGATCTTGCGACTTGAAGGTTACGTAAGGCTTCTTCCAGGCTGCGGAATGCCTTTCGCAGTTCTGCCTGCTCCCGCATAGTTTCCTGTTTCAAGCTTCACGCCTGCACGCTGATATCCTCTTTGACCAACACATGTCCAGCTTCGGCAAAACACTCTCGTGCGAAAATGCAGACAAGTTGTTAGACAACTGCGATGCCAGCATGGCTCTCGTCTCGATGCTGCGCAGCCACCGAAGAGAAACCCTGGTTCAAACTGTTTTATCTAATTTTCCAATTAGCAAAACACTTTCATCGCCCATCAAGAACTCCGTAGCTCAACATGGCTCCCGAAACCACGCGCTTTTCGCAGTGTCGATTCCGAGGATGAAAGCCACCATGCAGAAGGTGCAGGTAGCGCATCTGGTTTGGGGTTTAGGATTTAGGATATGAGGTATGTAGGCTGTGATTTTCCTGCCTGCATAGGACTGGGTGTTCCTTGAGAACTTTGTGTTGTTTGCTATAGGATAAACCCAACGTGTTGGTCTAAAAGATTTTGATTTTGAGTCTAAGGTCTGAGGGCTTATCGATTGTTAAACATGGTGATTGAATGGTCTACATGGCTTTCTAAAGGTAGGAGTGTCTCGCACTACTGCGATGTTATCGATATCGGAGACCCAGAAACCAGGAACCCCAGCGTACAAGAGTTCACTTTTAGGGTTTTGGTGTTTTGGAGTTTCAGGGCTTACGGGCTTGAGGGCTTATATAGGTTTTGGGGTTCAGGTTCCGGGGTATAGGCTTTGTTTCAGGCACATGTGCTGGGGAAGGTGTCTCAAGCCTGAGGGCCGGGTCATGGCAAATGTCCAGTCGTGAGAACCCAAACCATTTGCATACCCTACCTAGAGGCTCATACCCTACCCCGTTTCTAGGATACCGACCTTTCTACATAACAGATCCCAACTAAAGAACTAGGTCCCCTGGAAAAGGGGTAGGGTATGAACCTGTAGGTAAAGCCCTGAACCCTAACCCTGAAGTGCCGGAAGGCAAGAATCGGATGTGGATTGTCCAAGACCCCAAGTCTTAGTCGCTGAACCGCCGTCACTCTGCCGTGCGTGCCAGTACCTGCAAATGTCCGTGAACGGGGTGAAGAAAGAGATGGTGTGCCGGCAAGATTGGTTACAGGGCACACCTGTTTCGGTGAGTTTCAACCTATGTAGGCCTGCGATAAGGGTCCTGTTCTTGTGGACTTGGTAAGCTTGAGAGATTTGTTTTCTTTGTTGAGCTGCGTTTGGTCGTTTCAACGTTATTTATGCTCTAGTTTTGCACCCTCGTCCCCAGAGCCGAAGCTAAGACAAATCACCACCACAGCCTTTCACCGGTATTATGCTCAAGAGAATTCGAGTCAGTATATGATTTTGCTGTGTTTTTCCGTGTACGAGATACACGAACTTGTATGTGAACACAGAGCTTTCTAGCAGTGACCACTGCCCCCACATAACCAGAAGCTCCACAACCCAGTTCCTCCACATGCATTTCAAGAGAGGACGCCTCAAATCTTGAATTGGGGTCAATCCCCTTAAAGTGAACCCCGGAAAGTTGGAACATGGTTTTTGGAGGATTAATGCTGGGATCCCCTATACTTTACCTTAAGGCCATGAGGATATTGATGTTCCAACTTTCTGGCTTCTACTATATTGCGGCAGTCACATAAGGAAACACTGGGCCTACAACCTATTGATACGCGCCTCTCGTCGTAGCTGTTCCTCTGATTCAACTTAGACTGAAATATGACTTTGGGTGTTCGCTTCGCGAACTCAGTTTGTCTGCGAGCAAAGTCTACTCAGAGAATGGTTATACCGGTGCAGCGGTATGGCGAGTTCTGCAGAAGCTATCTCCTGTAGGCTACAGACTTGATGTGGTGATCAACCAAGTGAGTCGAAGTTCGTAGCAGATGTCGAGATTCAAACCTGACGTTCTACGTGAGAAGCCAAGCACAGCGAACTGGATGACGAGACGGCAACAATGAACAACATGCTATGCTAATGCGGCAGACGCAGACCAGCATTGAAAAGAATGGTGTGTAGGTTTCAAGTCAGGGTTGCACTCAAGTTCACCAGCTGTGTACTTCGGTCGAACCGCACTGGATATTGGAAGATAGTGAACACAACAGGGAGACGGAAGACCACAGGTAAGCTGACGGCAAAATTCAGGCAGCAATAGTGCGAAGCACAACAATATATCAGTCAAGAGAGCATCATCACATTGTCGGAAGCTGAGTAGTCAAGAGTTTACCTGCGTTCCCGTGACATCTGTTATTCAAGAGGTTTGTGTTCGTCCAAAGAGCAATGAGATCATCGCCCACACTCTCTCCTCTTAGCTCCTCCCTTATTGGTCCAAGACATACCAAAACACTACCCATCTCCAGCTGCTTTTGCTTACACACATCCATGGCACCCTGCACCCTGAGCTCATGGCAGGATTGTCAAAAAGAACTGCTGCAGCGGATCAGCACGCAGGTGCAGCAGAGTTGCACCTATATCCCGAAGCCCTATAGATGGTGATGCACCCTGTGATGCTTAGGGCTTCGACTCTTTTAAGACAGACTGCCAGAGTCGACGTCAGTTCTCGCCCCAAAGGCGCTCGGATTTCGATGAGGTACTCGTTTGGTTAACAACAACGAACCAAGCCCCTCGGGCTCATATCCCCGTCGTGGTGAACTCAATCAAGAACTGTTCCCAAACTGAACTGTTCCCAAACTGAGCCCTACAGAGTTCCTTATTGTAATGATACTATCCTTATACCCAAATAACCTAAGGTCCCACTCTTACCTTGATGAAACCCAACCTACAGACCCTATACTGATTATCAAGGTCTCGATATTACCCTAAGGGTCCAAAGGACCCAATAATTAGGTACTTGGGTTTAGGATAGTAGTTATGTAGCTCAATATTTAGGAGAGTATATGATTATTAGGTACTCGGACCCTTAGGGTTACCTTAGGGCTCAGGGTTTCGGGCGTAAAATCGCAGCCCTTCGGGCTGGGGTGTGAGGGTTGCTGGAACCCCGGGCTCCCCCGCGAGGGTTTGTTTTGAGTTTAGGGGTTTCGGGGTTAGGGGTTTTAGGGGTTTTAGGGGTTGAGGGTTTAGGGGTTTAGGGGTTTGGGGGTTTCAGGGTTTGGGGCTTTAGGGGTTTAGAGGTTTAGGGGTTTAGGGGTTTAGGGTTTAGGGGTTTAGGGGTTGAGGTTAGGGTTTTAGGCTTCCTTCAGACCCACCGTCATGCCGCTCTCCAGGGGGTTCGGGGTACCTGGTGTTTTTCGTGGTTTTCGGGTACCTCTCTGAATGGGAGAGTTGATGACGGGAAGACTGGGCTTGGGGTTTATAGGGTTCCTGATAGGACGGTTTAGGGTTTGGAGTTTAGGGTTTAGGGTTTAGGGTTTGTTTATCGGGTTCCTATGAGGGTTCCCGGCTCCTCCTATCAGGATTCCTATAATAAGGGTACCTCGGGTTCTTGGGATTAGGACCACCTCCCCGGTTTTGTATCTAGGCAGGGCTTTAGGGATGTTTTGTAACTTCAGATGTTCCCTTGTTCTGTTTGCGAAGGTTTGCAGGGCCAACCTATACCCTAAGGGTCCATGTACCCATATAACCCATATAGTCATAGAGTATATTCTTTGGCTTTAACATAGTCCCTTTATAGGCACTTTGGGGCCAAAGTATCTGCTATATGGGTACATGGACCTTGAAGCCCTAAACCCTAAAGGGTTCAGCATTCGGGGTTCGGTGTTCGGGGTTCAGGGTTTAGGGTTTAGGGTCAGGGGTTCAGGATGTAGGGGATTGGGTGCCTTCAAGCAGGAATCCGCCCAAATACTTATCTACTTTCATCTTTGATCCCAAACCCCTAAACCCCTAAACCCTAAACCCCTAAACCCCAAACCCCTAAACCCCTAAACCCTAAACCCCTAAACCCTAAACCCCTAAACCCTAAACCTGATCCCGAATGGGCCCGAAAACTGAGGCTCTCAAACTTCAAGCCCTTGACTTGAGGGCCGCAAATCCTAAGCCGCAGCTGGCAAGGTGGGTTGTCTACCGCCCCCTGCTGAAGACATACCCATCCCGATCTTCTCGAAGGCCGTGTCCTTTGGTTTTTGTTTTAATTCCCTTGCAATATAACTCCAAGGGTTTAGGGTTTAGGGTATTCCTTCAAGGTACAACTTTTATTCTAGTTCCGAGGGCGCTAAAGTCTCATCGTGGTGTCGTCCCGAGGGCCTTGGAGCTTTTGCCTTCGGAGGTTGAAGAGCTTTGGGTTTAATATAGAGGCTAGGTGCCCCAGTAGTACCCTTTTACCCTTTTTCTTTTTGGGTTCCCCTATTAAAACCGAATAGTAGGAAAAAGGGTACCCTTATTATTACGGGCCTACTGGGGAACCTAGGAGGCCTGAAAAATTGCCAATATTCTTCTTTAGGGTCCCTTGTTGAAGTTCTATTCCAGTATTCCCCACAACCCTGTTGCACATGAGTTTATTAACCCTACACCATCAACCCGGTTACGGTTACGACTTTGGACATAATCTCGTGTTGTCCGTACACATCTACATTCTTATCCCCCGCAATAGGTTCAGGCCCCTCATAATGGCAAAAAAGCTTTCATGCACAGCGTTCCTCCAAGAGCTTTTCGACAGCGAGCGACAAAAACTTGGAAGCGCAAGCCTAGTCAGCAGCTGCGGATTGGCTTTCAACTTTCAAAGTTCTACAGAGGATTCTGCAGGATTCCCACAAGGGCTCCTGTGAGGGTTCAGGGGCTCCAGGTTCCGGGCTTTGCGGTTTTAGGGTTTAGGGTGCGCGGCTCGCGGTTTCGATTGAAAAAGCCCCTAACACGGATCTCCATTCCACAAGCCCTTTAGACTTCCAGAACCTTTCTACAGCCCTGAAAGAATGCTTATCAGCCCTTTCTAAGACCGTAAACCCGAAACCCTAAAGCCCTAAACCCCTAAACCGGAAACCACTAAACCCCAAACCGTAAACCCTAAAACCCTTAAACCCTAATTAAACCCTAAGAGATTGAAGGACAAGAACGGCAAACAAAGCCGCCTTCCCGGCCGGGGAGCCTTGTTCATTGGGGTTTCGGGGTTCGGGATTGGGGGTTCAGAGTGTTGGGTTTAGGGTTTAAGGTTTAGGATTGGGGGTTCAGGGCTTATGGTTTGGGGTGCAGGATTTTGGGGTTAGGGTTGAGGGTGTGGGATTTTACACTCGGTCGGGGTTTTTGGATTGGGCTTTCTTCATGCGTACCTTGTGTTGGACAATAGGTCAAGGGGACTTCTGTTTGCTGCTCATCTAGGCTTGACGGCGTTGCATTCATGCTCTTCGTGTTCCTAGCAGCCACCCAAAACCCTCAACCCTAAACCTTGTAACTATGGGTCCTACCCCTTTTTTTAGGATACCTGCTTTTCTATATAAAAGGTCCAAACTAAAGAACTAGGTACCCCCAAAAACGGGGTGGGGCATGAGCCTCCAAAGTAGCCACGCACCTCGCATGCTGCGTCTTTTTTGGGCTTGGTGGTCCGGGGATTCGGGGCCTGGGAGTTGATGAATCAAGGCAAGGTGTGCAGGAATCAAGATGCAGACTTCTCCGGATTTAGGGGTTGAGGGGTGTAGGGGCTCAGGGGTTTCGGGGTTGAGGGGTGTGCGGTTTTTCGTTTTTTCGGGTTTTGGAGGGTTGGTTCCGGGGGTTGTGGGGTCGCAGCGCTGTAAGGTTCTGGGTGAACTCTTAAGTGTGGGTTGCAGATTTGGCCTTTTATTTCGTTCCCTATAGCAGCCGCATGCAATTCAGAGCTTTGCAGTCAGGGTTCTCTCTCTTCGGGTTATGAACGGGTCGGGCGCAAAGGCCTGGAGCTGAACCCGTGGTGAATTAAGCACTAGGCTTTTTCATAACGTACACACGTCCCGAGTCTTTCTGCCGACTGCCTCGGACTTAAGCACCCCTTCTTGGATGGAACCACTGCAACAACTGACCAATAAGCTCAACAACTCTTGCAGCTCGCCGTGGTGCCCAGGTAGTCCCCGAGATCACAATGCAGGCCGTCGGGTTGTTCGGGAAACCGTGGGCAGTCTTTCGTGTTGGTGTAGCTAGGAGCCAGACTAGCACATAAGCATAATTGACTTTCGCATATTGAGAGTTTTCTGGAATCCCTTCGTTATAGTGGCTTTAGCATCGTTCGTTTTATGGGTTCAAGATTCAAACTGCGGGGTAGGGCATAGGGTTAGAGCTAGTGTTCACATGTATCCTAGGGCTGCTGTTGCTGCATTCTTATAACAGCCAAGGCATGATTCCGAAAAGAGCAATCGTCCGCGAGCTACCTGTCAACCCAAAACACTATGTAGCCTAAACTCCCCTTAGGCGTGGAACCCCTGACCCTGAAAGACCCAGAGTGTTTTGATCTGCTGGCCTGTCGTGATCGTCCCAGCTCAGTCTTGGCTCAAATCCTACGGATCCAATCCACCGAATAGTTCGGGGTTATAAAAGGCCTCTGTAAGGGCCCCATATATAGTACTTGGGTTTGGGATAGTAGAGTTTGTGCTAGGATTGGGTGAGTATGTAATACTAGGTATATACTTGGAACCTTAGGGAAGCGATTCGGGAAGCTTCTTGAACGGCGCAGCCGGGCCGCTCTGAACTGTGCATCTTGCCGCGTTCCAAGACTATCGGGAGTTTCTGTTGTGGTAAGTAGCAAGGAGCACCGGAATGTAGGCTCAGTATGTACGTTAACGAAACTACTGCAAAGTTCAACAGTATTACAGTATTCATAGTGAGAGACAGATGATGCGAAATGTGATGAGACTACTGCCAACCCTCAAGCTCAAGACGACCAAACCGGGTACTGTTCATAGATGTTAGACCCTGTAGGCATCATTTGCAGCGGAGTGCCTTTAGGAATGCCAAACGTCGCCGACACCTAGAGCTTTGGGCCACAGGCAGACTGGACTCCAACGATACAAACATGTACATCACGCACACTGCGGGCCATTGCGGCCCTAAAGATAAGAGCCCCAAACTTAAACTCGCTAAAGCATTGAACCTCTTGAAGTGTATAGTTGGTTCCTCCGGATATATCTTTTGGCCATGCTAAGCCCTAAACAAAGGCCACACAATCCCTGCAGAACCAAACCTGTAGAGCGCTGCAAGAAACCCTGGATGCAAAGCTTTTTGCGGATTTTTGCGGTAAACTCAAAGTCCTGAAATCTCCCTCCCTCGTCGCCCAGCATGCTGAGCCTGGAGTGCAATGGATATACGCTTTGATGCTTGCAATGGAATTCGCAGCAAAGGGTATCGACAGGTTAAGGGATACACACACATGCATATGTATGTGTACATATATATATATATATATATATAGGGAAACACACGCAGGCTGCACTCTAAGCCCTTCACACAGAAGACCGTTCTGAACACCGGAAGTCCTTGTGCCTGCGTCCTTTGTGTCTTGGTTCCTTTGAGTCATCCGGCTAGTGACATTCTGAGGTAGAAGGTTTTAAGACTTTGGGCGTATGTCGCTGATCTGGGCTTGCACCTCTATAGAGACGTTTGGGCTGACAGCCGCTTGCAGGCGAGGTTGACTCGTTGACGACATACGTCGTATTCATTTCGAGACACGAAGCTATCGTCCGGTCAGACATTTTTTTGCTGCATAGGTACTTCCCTATGTTTCCATGGACCTTTTTGAGCCTTCTTATTGGGTCCTTAAGGTGTCTAGGGCCCGAACTATAAGGTCCTTGGAAGCATAGGTACTTCTGTTTGACTAAGACAAGATCAGACATCGAGCCAATAGCCCCAAGTAGCTCGTTTTTGAGATTACCTTATAGGATCTGAAATATGAACCACAAACAGGAACTACAATGGAGCCTATGGGTAAACACCCTAAAGACGAAAGACGGTCGGAGATCGTGGCATCTGTTCCCAGGGAGCCCAAGACACCTTCCAGTAAGCGATGTACTCCAAACCATACGTTGGATCACTCCATAAATCCCTAAACCCGAGATCCTACACCCCAAACATTTGAGTTGAGAAATAGCGTCTTCCCTGGCTGAAGGATACCGGGCTGCCCTGTCTGAGAAACAGCCAACTTCGTAACCACACACTGCCGTAAGCTGAAGCCGCCGGCTCAAAGCCAAAGCCTGTCAGCAACAAGTGTCGAGCCGTTATCGCCAGTAAACCCTACCTAAACCCGAAATAGCCTACGTTTTCAAGCATTTACATGAGCAAGTCATAATCCATAACCCCGAGAAGGTAGGTTATTTAGGGCTCAGGTAAACCATGAACTTCCAACTCCCCTCTTAAGCGTGGACACACCTAGTCCTGCACCAGCCCCCAAACCCACTGACAATTAACCCTAAACCCTAACCTAAACCCTGTACCCTAAACCCTATACCCTAAACCCCTGAACCCAAATGCCCAGAAAAACCCTAAACATCCCACTAAGCCTTACTTCAGAAGCACTACACACTGTCGAAACTCGAAATCCCAGACTTCCTAAACCCAAAACTATTTCAGCCGAAGGCACACCCAAGGCTCTGGATTGCCTTTTTATGTGTGCATAAAAATAGATGCACATGCATACACACATACACACATAGTTAGATGAACAATTAAACGAGTCATCATTCTACGTGAACAACAATTGTGAAATGTTGTGAAGGGAAGCATGCATAGACGAACAAATACCATTCCTGAGCTAGGCCCTGGGCCAAAATCCTCCCCCCTTATGAAACCCTGAGCCATAAACCCTACACCTTGTCTCCGAAATTCGGATCTGACGATGCCATGCACACGATGATGATAGCAGAGTCGTCGTCCCGTGACATCCGTCCCTTGCGGGATGGTGCGCCGCAGGTGGGAGGGTTTTTAAGTTTAGGGCCTAGGGTTTAGAGTATAGGGTTTATAGGGTTTAGGGTTTAGTGTCTAGGGCTTAGGGTTTATGTAGAGTATAGTACGAAGAAGAAAGATCTGCATAATCGCCAGCTTTTGAACTCAAGCTTCTAATATCCCAGTTTTGGAGCAGGCTTCGCTACTCGCTTGATGCAGCCCGGTGCGATTGTTTGATATTGGCAGTGTCAGGCGCTTCCCGCCTTAGGTTGCAGGGCTTGTGGCCTACTTGGAGGTTCACGGGTAGTTATAAGTGGGGTTATAAGTCCCCTAATATGGGTTATAAGTAAAGTCACCCTATTTATAACCCTATTTATAATTATACTTAACTACCCATGAACCTCCAAGTAGGTTTCAGAAGGTTTTATGACAGAGATGTTTTTCGGTCTCCAACTCAAGATTGTACGGTTCCAAGCCCAACTGTTGCGAATTTGTGATCGCAGAAGCATAACTTGGACGTAACGATTCCCCCTCGAGTAACGTCATGCCAAGTATGTACTATGCGGGTGTCTGTGTTTTGAGAATATAGCATCCGAACATGAATGTTGGACATGTCTTCCAAAGCGACGGCACCGTCTGGGATCAGAGCCGATACATTCGAAGCCCAAAGCAACGGAGATTTGGGACTTCAGCGCCTGTCCACTTGGGTTATTGACACCAAGTGACGACAGTGTGCAGATGTTGGGCTTGATGACTTAGACTCTGGAGCATTTTATTCATAGGACCCAGGGGTCGTGCATCTTGAGGTCGCAGGTCTAGGAACGCACAGTCCGGGCCTCGCGCAAAACCTGCGAGCGTAGTGATATGAGAGTGAACTCAGGGAGTCGGCTTTTCTCAACATGAAGATCCCTGCACCCCTAAACCTGCCTAAACCCTAAACCCTACCTGGACCCTGAAGAATCTACCGTTTTAAGAACTTTTGTAAGCAAATAATATTAAGGAGCCCCAGAACGGTAGCTTCTTTAGGGTTGATGTAAGCCCTATAAATCAAGAATCCCCCAAGCCCTGCGACCCTGGGATATAGATCCTCAGAGAGCCCAATACCCCTTAATTAAGGAATATAGCTTAAACCATTTTTCTGAAGCCCCTAGGTTTAGGGTTTACCTAAACCCTGAAGAACCTACCTTTTTAGGGCTCCTTGTTATGATTTCCTTATATAAGTCCTTAAAAAGATAGGATATTCCGGGTTAAGGTAGGGTTTAGGGTTTAGGGTTCCTTAATTAAGGGGTATTGCTTGGAGGCCCTTTTGACTTAGTAAGTCTACTTAGTATCCCTTAGAAACCCTATTATAATCCCCCATAACCCACCTTACTAACCCTACTTACTAAGTCAAAAGGGCCTCCAAGTGNTGCTTGGAGGCCCTTTTGACTTAGTAAGTCTACTTAGTATCCCTTAGAAACCCTATTATAATCCCCCATAACCCACCTTACTAACCCTACTTACTAAGTCAAAAGGGCCTCCAAGTGGGCTCTCTAGATCCCGAAAGCCCGGAGCCAGGTTCGTCCGCTGCCGCCATCAGCGCGCTTCGTGAAGCAGCCCCTTCGGATGCACTTCTTTAGGGCTTTAGGGGGTTTAGGGTTTAGGGGTTTAGGGCTTTTGGGGTTTTGGGGTTTAGGGGTTTATAGGGGTTAGGGGTATAGGGGTTTAGGGTTTAGGGCTTTAGGGCTTTAGGGCTTTTGGGCTTTTGGGGTTTTGGGGTCTAGGGGTTTAGGGGTTTAGGGTTTGGGGGTATAGGGGTTTAGGGCTTTAGGGGTTTAGGGGTTTAGGGGCTTCGGGCTATCATATGGGTTGCTTTAGAACAAGGGTTACTTTTGGGGGTTCTGGCTTAGGGCCTACAGGGCTAGTGTAAGGATTGCTATAAGGTTGACGATCGGATTGCTGTGGCTAGGGTGTAGGGTTGAAGAGGGTTTGAGGCTTCGGTTAAAATGTGGTTAAAAGGTGCTTGGTGCTTTGGTAAGGTCTAAGATAGATGTGCTTCGGGCTTTTGTCGGTTTTGGCTTTGCAGCTTACTTACTTTAGGAATTATTTCAGCTTTGAAACGCACCACTGACCCTGGAGCCTTTTGGTTCCGGGGCTGTGCCTGTAAGCTTCTACGGCTTCAAGCTACTCTCCCAAATCGTAACCTGCATATGTGCTGACCGACCCTACGTACCGGATTATTGTGTCCTTTGGACCCGTAGGGTGCCTACTCCCCTGAAGCCAGCTGCAGGTCGGCTAGGAATGATATGATTATTCCGTCCTCTATTTAATGTAGGCATGTAACCTTTAGTGCTTTGAGGGGTAGTATGATCCCTATATGAGCCCCGAAGTTCATCTGAAACTAGAGAAGTACGATGTTGGTTTTGTCATAATCCGTTTATCTTATCTGTGCTTAGGGGCTTAGGATTGCACGCATTCTCGGCGTGATATAGGGGTCGGAATAATTGCCAAGATTATTCCGTAGGGTTCCATATTATAGGTGTACTATAAGGTACCCGGAACCCTATTCTTTTATAGTCCAGTTTGTTGGTTTCGTTCTGGTTTCGTAAGATAGCGGCAGCTGGCCTGGCCAGCTGCCGCAAGCCCTGGCCTTACCGGTAGGGACCAACTGCACAAATACGAAAACTATTGAAAGCTACCCCGAAGTAGGGCTAGCTAGTGCGGCTATTATTGTTATTGTTATAAATATTACTATTTTTGAATTGTAGTACCTCTCGAAGTATGCTCTTAAAGCAGTGTCTGAGATTCTATACACCCAACTTTATCACGAAAGCGCCTCCTTGACGGTAACCGGCAGAGCCGAGGCACTTCTTTCGCTTCTTCATCGTGTGTGTTCTTCTAGGCCGGAGGGCTGACTTGGTGTGGTATGCCTTCGAGTCGAGTATTGGATTGAGAGTCTGTACATGGTTCAGGGTTCAAGTCTTCAAGATTTAAGTCAACCAGGGCATCTGTAGCCGGTCATGCTGTGTTGAGGCTTGTTCAAAGAGTACGGCCTTTAATGCTGTTTTCCAAGGATCTCACCTACACACGTTTGGGCTTTTTGGGGAGACCTCAAAATCCCAAGTTCTGAACCGTGAGCTCTTGAAGCTTTGGCCATGGGTCTCAGGCCCCGTACTGTTTCTGGCACTGGACCTCGCAGTGGCGCCGCCGAAGTGCCATTGCTGGCAGTTTTCCGGGGGCCTCGAAAGCTGGGATGACAACGCAGGAAGAATTGAAGATTCCTTATTATGTGGACTTTTGTTAGCAACGACCCCACCTATTTGTATCCCACCCCGGAGTCCCTTTCAGTTTGAAGATGAGCAAGACAGGCCTTCAGGACTTGAAGCCCTAGGCCCTAGACACTGATACGAATTCTTTGGAGATCTTTGCGACTTCTTATTGATCAGGCTTTAGGGATTAGGTTTAGGGATTGGGGTTTAGGGTTTAAGGCCTAGGGATTA
The DNA here is from genome assembly GCA_003297005.1 of Symbiodinium sp. clade A Y106. Lineage (NCBI taxonomy): Eukaryota > Dinophyceae > Suessiales > Symbiodiniaceae > Symbiodinium > Symbiodinium sp. clade A. Next base: position 106,217 of record BGNK01001664.1, on the reverse strand, counting down.
GGGTTTAGGGTTAGAGACTTCATAGAGCATTGAGTAGAAGGTTCAACAGCACCTGTAGCAGGGATCCCTGTGCCCCCTCTTTGGGTGCATAGCCTCAGCTACATGCCGATGTTAAAAGCCACAAAAGTAACCTTCAGTTTCCTAGGAAGCTAAACAGGTGAGAAACCTTCGCAGAGGTTTCAGAGTTTTCTGGTCGGACATGCTTTGAGGATAGCTCTTCGGAACAGGATGGTGACAAGATGCCGGTGTTGATCCGACAGGGATGATGGCTATGGTGTTGGCAACGCTCAGGATGGTTGTCGTAACATAAGTTTGTACCCTCATGGCCGCATGGCGTGAACATCCGCAGTATAGTCGAGTCACTCCCCAAACCTTACCAGCCATAAATGCTGAACTCAAGCCCAAGAACCTCAACCCCCGCCCCTAGTACCGAACCCAAAAACAGTGGGCCCTAAGTGGTTCAATGCTTCGAGCTGCACTCAGGAGCCCTCCAGAGTGGAAGCGATGGCTGGAGAAGCTGAAGTGGCCTGCCTTGATATGCGGCTCTTTAAATTGGGCTTAGATGAACGGGGTTTTGCAGGTTGGTAAAATGGTGTGATGCGATGAGGCTCTCGTCCTCCAACTTCCTTCGCCCTTGACCTGGAACACGGTGTGTCAAGCCTACCTAGGTGTCGAGTATGAGCGTGTTAGGTCAGATGTCGGGATCCGACAAGCATGCATGTGCATACCACACCGTGGAAGCCTGGTTGTTCAAGGTATGCCTCCATACCTGTGGTGTCCGTCTGCTTCACCTGGTGGCACGTCTGGCTGGGCATTCAGATGTGCTCTTCGGCTGCTATTGGCCTAAAGCGCCGGATCTAGGCATTTAACCGCATTCCGAGCCCTGACACAGCCTGACACCCTACTATAGGGGGCTAAATAATTACCAGTTCTGTTTTGGGGGTTCCTTGTTGCGATTATAGTATAATGGGTCCCGAAATTAAAACCCTATTCTGATTACTAAGGCCCGAATATTATGCTATGATGCAGAATCTACCAGGCAAGGAGCATCACTGTCTTCCTTTCAGTCTGTCTGTGTTCACCTGCGTACTCGTACACTTTCGGTATTAGTGTTGCATAGTAGTGTTATAATGTCATTGAACAAATCAGTAAACGACCTCTATGAAGAATACAGATGCTTATGGCACAAAGGCTCACAAAAGAATCCCATACAGAGAAGAAAACCCAGGTTGGTATCCCATCGAATTCTGGGGACGTCCCCCATGCCTTGGATGGCAGGGGATCGTGCCCCGAAGGGCGCGGATCATGGCCGAGAGGTGCTTAAGGGTCTGCTGTAGGGTTTATGGTTTCAGGTTACAAGCAATAACAGTTATAGTCATAACGGTTTAGGGTTTAGGATTCAGGTTATATTTGATAATGTAACCATAGCAGTTTAGGTTTATGGGTTTATTGCGGGGAGGTGGCCTGGGGGCGGGTAGTGGCTTTCATAGTGTCGGGTTTGCTTTGGGGTTTTGGGGTTGGACTTTAACATTTTGGGGCTTGGTGCTCAGGGTTACGTTTTTGAGCTTTGTAACTTGTGGTTTACGGCTCTTAACTTAAACCCTAAACCCTACAAGCCCTATAAGCCCTAAACCCTAAACTATAGAGTCAGATATCCTTTTGGAGGGGTCCAGGTCTGGTTGTGGGAGATCTTTGAGGTTGTAGCAAGGGCCCGCCTACTTGGAGGTTCATGGGTAGTTTTTAGTGGAGTGATAAGTCCCCTACTATGGGTTATAAGTATAGTTACCCTACTTATAACGCTACTTATACCTACCCCTGAACCTCACTACCCCTGAACCTCCAAGTAGTTTGGTCCTTGCTGGCGCTCTTCCCCGGCAGATCATGCGACCTCATGATTGGCAACTTAGTCACCATCGAGGAGCTGGTTGACCGTGCCATGCCAGCAGCAAGTTGCGGCCTGCACGTTTATGCAGTTCGAACAAAAAGAATGAACAGAACGTATACAGGAAATTGGGAGTTACAGTATTGCTGTAGATGCAACTGCCCCAGTGACATCTACCATGGGGCTCACAGCAGGGGTTTAGAGTAGAAGTTTTTCTGGTCCGGGTTGAAGTTTGAGCCCAGCAGAAGCTTTCGCATAATGGATACCCATGGCTATCAGAAGAGCCGTGTTATTCCTTTGATGTTCCGCTTAGATGCGAGAACATGTGTAGTCAGCCAGCAAGGAACCAGACTTGGCCGGATGTGCATAGATGGGTATACAGTATCGAAATGAAAGTCATGACTGGAGTCGGATCTCTTACGCTGACAAGACCCAACTTGATGCACTCCCTGCTAACTGCTAACCCCTACAGAATCGCAGACAGTAGAACTTGAGCGTGCCGTATATCCTCATGAAATACCGCATTAAAACCGCAAAGTGGCCGTAAACCCTGGACTTCATTCCCGTCGAAACCAAAACCCGAAGCCCTAAATCCCAACCCGAAACTCAAGCCGAAACCTTACGACCCAGCTTAGAGTTTTGAGGTCTATAGGGTTACTATTCTATCCCTGAGCCATATAAATCCTGTTAACCAATCAAAAATGCCAAAACCTTACCTATAGGCTCATACCCTACCCCTTTTTTAAGGTACCTACTTTTCTATATAGGAGATAACCTAAAAAAGGGGTAGGGTATGACCCTCTAGGTAACCTTGAACAACCCTTACCCCGAAACCCTAACGAACTCTAAACACTATAGCCCCGAAACCCTAGGCCGGAAACCCTCAACACCCTAAACCATACCTGGACCCCAAGAAACCGTCCTTTTTAGGGTTCCTTAGTATGATTTCCTTAAAGAAGTCCTGAAAACAGGAAGGATATTCGGGGTTAAGGGAGGCCTTAAACCTCAAGCCGACACCAAGGTATCCACCCCGAAGACTTCTTTGGACAGCTTGGTCCGGCACTAGGCCTGGTCATTAGGAGCATCCAAGCCAGAAAGTGAAGTCTTACAGGGTCTTACAGGGCGTTGACAGGTTATTTTGTTCGTTGCCTTGGTTTGTAGGGTTTCCATGGGGTGTCAAGGTTTTAGAGGGGTAAGGGCTTTTACACATCGGGTTTGATTTGGTTAGGGCTTTTTGGGGTTGTAGGGTCAAGGGTCTAGGTCTACCTAAAGTCTCTTTTGAAGTTCCTTGATTGGGTGAGCCAATCGTATGGTGGGGAATCGGAACCTATATTGCACAATATCCACAATAAATTGAGCTACAAGGGAGACTACAACTGCATCCCACAAACGACCAAAGACAGGTGGCAGCCCGAAAATCGCACACCCCAAAGCTCCCATTCCCACACTTCGCATCCGACACCTCGAATTCTGGCCAGCGGCGCCTATCGTGTAGAGTAGGTCCTTCGGTCACGGCAGTGGGGGAGTTGGGGTGGCGATAAGCAAAATGCCGCCGGGTCCAGATGCCAGACGTAGCCAAAGCCACAAACCGTCACATTCGGGAGCTTCTTCTGGATTTTTGCACTTGGCTTGGTTGCTCGGCCGGCAGGGACGTGCAGCACAGCGGTGCTGAAGCGTCTGGCAGACAAGCACTGCCCACAGGCTTGGTACCAGGGGGATTTATAGGGCTTAGGCTTTACAGGGCTTGTGGGGCTTGCGTGATGTCTACGGCTTGGGTACTACCTGCGTATTGGTGCTTAAGACTTTTGGCCCGGGTTCTGAAACCACAAGCTCAAGACAGTACTGCAAAAGCTATCTGTACTACTTTGTACTACTCCAGCATATCCATTGCACGCACACTGCAGGACATGTTCCGGAACCCAGTTCTAAACGTTTGGGCCGCAGTATCAGACGCGGAACACGCCAAGGCTCCCTAACGCTAAGCCTGAGCCCTAAACCCCAAAACCCTTACTAAACCCTAAACCCTGCACCCTCTAAACCCTAACAACCTATAAACCTATAAAACCCTGACCCCGAACCCTGGACCTTAAGCCCGTACTAAACCCCCCAAAAACCCAGGACCCTCTAAGCCTACCTTTGGTTAGTAGGGAATGGAGGAATGGGGTACAATTATAACTGCTATTACTACCATTCTTCCATCCCCTACTAACCAAAGGTAGGTAAACCCTGACCCCGAACCCTACAATATATGGGTCCCCCTTAAAGGGTACTATAGGGTTCAATAAGAGGGTCCCCTGAACATTTTCTCCTTCAGGTCTGGGCGCAGCTCCCGGATTCAGTCCGACAGGACCCTCTTCCGAAATGAAGTATAGTAGAAGCCAGAAAGTTGGAACATCATTCTCCTCATGCCCTTAAGGAAAATTATAAGGGATCCTAGCACGAATCCTCCTAAAGCCATGTTCCAACTTTCTGGCTTCTACTGTAGGGTTTATATCACCGTTTTGGTGAGTGTAGATAGGCCTCCTACTGAATATTGGTGAATGTATATATTGGGGTTTATCATGGGGATACTAGTAATATAAACCATACCCTTCATGATTTTGTCCAAGTTACCTGGGTTTAGGGATGTTTAGGGCTTAAAGGGTTCAGGGTTGGGGGTTTCAGGGTTTAGGGTTCAGGGTTGACCTATAGTCTCCATTGCAGTTCGTTTTTTCGTTAACCAGTTTTATGGTTAGGATCCTATAGTATTCTGTTGGTTAAACCCCAAAAGGAACTGCGATGGAGACTATAGGTAGGGTTCGCCCTGTTGACAAGTGGCTTGTTTGCTGTGTTTGCCGAAGGCTTGCCGACGCTTTTTCACTTATTTGCGCAGTCCATGTGCTTAGTAAGTGCGAGACTCCGAACTCGAAGCCGCGCATCTTAAACCACTGCATCACTTTGCCCGAGACCATCACGCATCGGTGTGGCAATGGGTTGCAGGACTTCTTGCTGGATGGATACTATAGTCACGAAATCAGGGTGTACCACTTCCCCAACCCGGAAGCCCCCCAGCACGTAGCCATATTGGAAGGAGCTGAATGCAAAGGTTATGGAACAGAGTGTGTGGCTTGGCTGCCCAAAGCAGTTTTAAATCCCAAGCCTTAATTTTAGAGCCCCGTTCTTAATTTTAGGTCCCAAACCTGGAAATTAAGGTTTGTGACTTAAAATTAAGCACCAAGGTTGTAAAATCCTTGGTGCTTAATTTTAAGTCACAAACCTTAATTTTACAGCCCCTCATTAAAGCCCCGTCCTTAATTTTAGGTCCCAAGCCTTAATTTTAGAGCCCCGGTCCTTAATTTTCGGGTGATAATATTAAATAAGTACCAATACTAGTTTGGGGGGTTACTTATTATAATTATATAGTATAATGGCCCCCAAACCCTATTCTAATTATTACGGCCCCTATATTATGTGAGAGTGCGAGGCTTCGGTTCGTGGCTTCAACTAGAACTAGGGTTTAGGGTTTGGGGGTTTAGGGTTTAGGATTTTTAGGTTCCGCGCTATAGTTGAACCAAACTACCTACTTTTGCGAACCATTCAGTTTTGTGTAGGCCTCTGGCCTCTGTCGTAGTCTTGCACCGGTAGAGCCCACGAAGAAGCTCGTGAGCTTGATCCTCGCTCGTTTTGATGAAAACCCACGCCTCAAAGGCCGGGACCGCAGGGATCGAAAGCCGACAGTTGCTTTAAAGGCCTATAAGTATCATAGTCCCAATTAGGGTCCCTTCTAGGATACTTATAGTCTACCTACTACCTAGGTACATGAAACCCCACCCCCAACCTCTAAGCCCTAAATCTAGTCCCCCAGAACCCCCAAGCCCTCAAGAGCTAGACCCTGGAGCATCTAACCCCCTAACCTTTAACCCCAAACCCTAAACCCCTAAACTCTGAATCCTAAACCTTAAACCCTTAAACCCTTAAACCCTAAACCCCCTAAACCCCCTAGACCCGAAACCCCCATGACCCCAGCTTTTCCGAAGCCTATTCCTATCAGGCTCATGTTCCGGCCGGTGATTGAAGACCTAAAGCAGAATGTGCAGCTTGTCTTCTAGGTCCCTGAGTGTTACCCTTTTGCCATTTTTATTTAGGGCCCCCTTATTACAACCGAATAGTAGGAAAAGGGTACCCTTGTTACAATGGGGCTACTCAGGAACCTCGTCTTTGTTTCAGGGAACGGCACGTTAGCTAAGGGAATTCTTGTGCAGGGCTCAAGTTTTGCAGAGCCTCTGCTTCGTTTGGTTACCAACAAGTCCTCAACGGCGGTTGAACACGTTGCTGCTAGTACGCGTTGCCAGCCTTCAATGCTTCCAGCCTGAACATCACTGGACTCTACCGAATAGGTAGCAACGGTCTTGACCCCTATAATCTCAAGCCTCACGGGTCAGAGTACTAATGGGGCCCTAGCAATTAAATTGGATTTTCGGGGGATAGTCTACTCGAGGCTGTTTTGGGGGATAGCATTATTGGGAGACGAGTTCTTGTTGCATCGCCTGTATTTCGATCCCCAGCCTCGATATAGGTGTCTGTTTTCTTCGAAAGGGATTAGGGGTCACAGGATTAACAGGTTTGTTGGGTGCTCCTGGGACGCTTTCCTACTCGGATAGTTGATTTGCCATTTTCTCCTGTTGTACGTGTGGCGGAGCCTCAGATGGTGTGTCTTGCCCTAAGGGTCCAAAGGACCCAATAATTAGGTACTTGGGTTTAGGATAGTAGTTATGTAGCTCAATATTTAGGAGAGTATATGATTATTAGGTACTCGGACCCTTAGGGTTGGGCCGTGGGTTTCGTTTGGGACTCTCAGGACGAAGATCTTCGATATCAAGCCGCTTTCCTGCACGGAGAAGAGCTTTTGATGGTTGCAGAGAGACGTCCGAATTCCGAATCCGGGCCCCTACCATCTCAACACCTCATAGTCTTTAGAGCTCCGACTCAATTCCTGAAGCCTAGCTCCTAATCCCTGGGGTTGTCAATCAGAGACCCTAAACCCGAAACTCTAAATCCTAATATGGCGGTGGGTGCAATGAAAGCAGGGTTTATTTACATTTCATAACAAGCCGCACTGTGAGGCAGATGGCCGTCGAAGCGCTTATCGAAGACAAGGCGCTTCTTGTCTCCATGTTCCAGGACTGGGTTGAGGGCTTACCTGCACCCTCAGAAACCTACCGTTTTAGGATTCCTGAGTTTCGTTTATGAGTCTGTAAAAAAGGTATAGGTTTTTTGCCGTTAAGGCAAGTTGAGCGCACCCTACCGCCTCCTTTGTTTATGACCTCTTTTGGTCTCGGGCAGGACATCTCGCAGAAGGAGTTCACCTTTGTGCTTCCGGGCTGACCTTCATCCATACCGGAATCACCAGGAACCTACATTTACATGTCTAACGACAGGCATACTTACATAAGGAGCTTGCGACAGGTATCCTCAAACTGTTGGTTTCGATGGTCCAGGTTAGGTACTTTTACGACGAGTTCAAGGCCTTCGAGGATGAGAACTTACGGGGGTCCCAGAGAGCGAGAACTTACGGGGGTCCCAGAGAGCCCTATACCCCTTAATTAAGGAATATAGCTTAAATCATAATATGAAGCCCGAAATGAGTTAAGGTATATTCCTTAATTAAGGAATAGAGCTTACATAATATGAAGCCCCTAATGATTTAAGGGTATATTCCTGAATTAAGGGGTATTGGGCTCTCTGGGGTGCAGAGTTTAGGGATTTTGGGGGGATGTCAGGGCCAGGGAGTTCTATGCTTCTAGGTTGCTAGGGTTCAGCCTGCCAGGTTTCCATAATTTACTGCAAAATCCAAAAGAGCGTGTTTTGGGACTAAGCACATACAGTTCCATACTTTGTGAAGACTTCTGCAGTGATGACAATGCCTTGGATCTGAAGTACAGGAGAGTTTTTCGGGATTTAGGCATAGATGCAGGTAGCCGTTGAGCAACGTGGGTTGAAAGTTCGATATGGCCGACAATCTTCGAAAATTTTCGCCGGATAAGCATATCGATCCAGCTCGAAACTTTCTCACTCTTCCCAGGCTGCGCGTTGCAGCTGTGATGGGCTTCATTCTTGGTCTTGTGCAGATGGGCGTGTGGAGTTTCGTGGCTACAGCTCCGGGCATCAAAGTGGCTTTGAGGGAGATCTTGCAAGTGACATTCGCCGGCTGCCGTTCAGACTTCTTACTACAAATCAGGTTCAAGGACCCCTAAACCCCTTAACCCCTAAACCCCTAAACCCCAAACCCCTAAACCCCTAATTCAAGGCAGCTTCTACTAGACTTCAGACCACCCTCGCAGTCAGAACGGCCCGAAGGGTACCTCCATTATCGAGACACTCCCACTGTCCGTTGCCATAGAGCTATGCCACGTACATATGGGCAGTTGTCAATATAGGGGCCCCTTTCTGGGTACCCTAAATATGAGGCGCCGCATCATATTAGGGACCCAAAAAGGGACCATAATTTTGACAACCACCCATATCCAAAACCAGGGGAGCCTACCGTGATTGCTAAATCCTAAACTGAAAGATCCTGTGTCCGAACTCCCGAGGGTACATCCATGTTTGGTGGAGCCTCCCCGTCACTGGGCTCGTCATCGGTTACTTCACCAACTGGCTGGCAATCACGATGCTCCTGCGGCTGAGAATACACGTTGCTTGTAGGGAAGGTCTTTCTACAACTATTTGCCCTTTACATAACACGCATACTTTACCAATCTAGGGTCTAGGAGGGTCAGGGCCAGGAATTATAGAGTTTACGAAGCCCTATTGTAAACTGTCTCTCTCCAACAGAAGCCGCAAGCTTGACCCGTTTTTTTCACAAAGCCTCCCCCCCCCAGACACACACACACACAGACACACACAGAGACACACTCCCCGAGCCAATGATCCATAATATACCCTAAGTCCGCCCTGAGCCTAACATGTTTCATCCTTGTCAACCCTGAACCCTCCAAGCTCAAGGCCTAAAGCGGCGACCTCAAGCCCTTAAGCCCCACCCTAAACCCCAAGCACAAGCCCCCGGAACTGAATGCCCTCATCGCGCGGCTCAGGATCCAAATCATGCAGTGGAAATAGAAATGCGGAAACTTCAACATGGTTTAGGGCTTAGGGAAAAACACCAGACGAACAGCACCTAAAGCGCCGACCCCATACCACAACCCTCCCCCGGAATTAATACGGAAACTAGCCTGAAAACAAAGTTGCCGGACGAACAGCACCCCAGGATCTTCCGGCCAGTACAGCCGCACATCGTCTGCTGCGGTTATGTGAACTGCCAGGGGGTGTTCCTCAAGCGGCAGCAGGAGGCGCCCCAGTCGTCGTCCTTATCAGCAGCAGGTAATGCTATATGACGAATATCAGCAAAGTTCGGTCGTAGCCTGCCTAGCAATAGTAGTCGGGACATGCCGCAGGCGTCGGGGATTCAGTCGGTACCGGGGGGGGGGAGGGGAGTTCAGGATGTTCAAAACCCTGAGCCCTGAGCCTAAGCCCGAGACGAAGGTGTCCAGAGAGCTGGCCACAATGATTTCAACGAAGCTGATCCATGCAGAGAGGAGCCTTTGTCGGCATCCTCGGGGTGCGAACGTTCAGGGAGCATGATGTAGATCTGGGATACGGCCCGCCACTCAGTAGCAGTTGAATTACATTCATAATACAGACATGTAAGGCCCTTAAAAGGAGCCTTGTTATAGGCTGTTACTGTACATATGGGAGGTAGATCAAGCTGATGTACAGAACAGCGATCCAGAATCTTGGCTTCTGAGTTCGAGGGCCTGCAATGCAAGCCAGTGAAATTCCATACCCCTAAGCCAAAAACCAAGCATCAAACACCAGAGAACATGATATTTCCTTCGTCTGCCAGCTGCCGAGCCTAAAGGGTTGGAAGATTATGCCTCCTTTGCAGCATAGTCATGAGTTCATGGTGCGCTGGGCATGATTATATAGAAGCCTAAATAATTACCAATACTGTTTTGGGGGCTTCCTTATTATCAAAATACTATAAAGGAGCCCAGAACCCAGAACCCTTTTGAGGCCCCTGTATCAGCCCTTTTCCCTAAACCCTAAACCCTATTGTAGAAATTTAGGCCCCTGTATCAGCCCTTTTCCGAGGATTCTGTCCTACGTGGTGAAGTCCGAAGGCTCCGGCTTCGTGGGGTTTCGGATTTCGGGATGGGCACCGGTCTGAATGGCCGTTTTTAGGGTTTAGGGTTTAGGGATAGGGGTTTAAGGTTGAGGGTGGATTGTGATTTTTGGGAAAAGGGGGCATCGAGACAAGCTGCTTTAAGTCCTACAACCTTTCAGTTGAAGTATAAGGGCTCCAATATTGGGCCTATCAGCATGCTTTACGATGCACGCCGTCGTCGTATAATAGAGAAGCTCGGGATGTGTGATCGTCGACACAACATGTCCTGTATGTTCAAACCGGACATAAACTGGGGTTTGCGGTTGACTACCTCAGATGCCAACACTTGCACTTGCGAAGTTCTGAAACCTTCCCTGAACACATCAGTTAGTATAGTTGTTGTAGGGGATATTCTAACGCGGCGCAGAGTAATATGGGGGGGCCTAAACCAAGAATTACCTATACTGTTTTCGGAGTTCCTTATTGTAGTTATAGTATAATGGGCCCCCAAAACCCTATTCTAATTATTAAGGCCCCTAGATGAGCTGTGCAAGGTCCGTAGAAGTGGCACGCCTGTCGTTTCGAAGTACGATGCAGATCAGCTCAGATGAAATCCAGCTGTTATTGGCTGTTTCAGTAGTTATCATTACGAGCGACCTAGACCCTAAACCCGAATTCCAAACACTTGCCTCAGTTGTGTGAATCCTCGCTTATATGCAGAGTTCGTGCGGGAGGCTTTCAGCAGGTGCTCGACATCTACCAGACGCGTCACGGCAGCACTTTCCTTAGGCGCCCGAGAGGCCTTTAAACCCTGAGTTCCAGCACCCCAGAAAACACAAAAGCTATGAACTGTGATACCAGCTGGTTCGTCACAGGAAGCTTGATTTGAAAGCCCTTCTATCCCAAAACCCTGCTCCCCACCTCCGAACCAAAGATCCCGAGTGCCCACCCAGGCACATGGACCATGCAGTGGACCAGGCCAGACCTTTCTTCGGTTTCCTGTTTCTGTATGGGCGCCGACCCTGGACCACAGACCCTCAATGACTCAATACCTACTATCAGGGACATGGTCCTATTCTAGGGTATAAGGAGGTTCCTGGGTTGTCCAGAAGAAGTCTTGAGATCCAGGGTCTAGGTAAACTCGAACGATTGCGGTTGAAGAGAAGGCACAGAGGTTCGCCGTGCACAACCTTTCCAAGAGGACCAGCCCTTCAAACCCAAGCGCCCGCCGCACTCTAAACCCCCATGCCGACACCCTAATTATCCCCAAAGCTAGACTCCGGGAGGTCCTAGGCCGCACCTCACGCGTGCTCCCCGCCTTCGTCGGTAGGGACGCCGTGCGCGGCATCAAGGAGCCCGGCTAAGTTTGTTCAAACCATGCCGATGTGGTGTGATAAAGTCTGTTGTCGCATTTATGTCTAAACAGACGTTTGTAAGGGGTGCTTCACAGCATTGTTGATTTTTATGTGACAGTTCGTCTATAGAGGGTGTGCAGGGGGTTATTGCTCAGGGTTCAGCTTCTTAAATCGACCCCAAGCCCAGAGCACTTGAAGGTTTCTCACAGTTTTATCTACAGACTTCTGTTTTGCAATCGTAGAAAGGTTCGGGAGTTCGGGGTTTCGAGTTGTGGGGGTTGTATGGTGTAATTGTCGGCGGTTCATGGATTGCAGTGGTTTGCTGTCTTGAGTGTCTCACCTGTCACATTTCATCAGCACTGAGGCCGAAATCCAAAATCCTTTGCCTACCCTAGGCCCTCGAAGCCCCAACAGCACCTCAGAATACCTCAGATGGCCTAAGCCTCAAAGCCCTTGAAGCCTTTACCCACCATAAACCTTGAAAGGCCTAATATAGGGGCCGAAATAATTACCTACACTATCTTGGGGGTTCCTTATTATAACTATAGTATAATGGGTCCCAAAAACCCTATTCTAACTACTCAGGCCCCTATATTATGACACCTGATAGATGCAGCACGATGCCCCAAGTCGCAAAGCCCCGAGCTCCTGGTGCCCAGGAGGAGGTGGCGCAGTTCACCCTGGAGGCGCTCAGCAGGGTTTGGAGCTCTAAAATTCCCAAACTATAGACCCTAAACCCCTAAACCCCTAAACCCTAAACCCTGAACCCGGTAAGATTATTTCTTGTTTTGGGGTAGGGAGCTGATGCCCTACTAGGTGCCCCAGTAACAACCTTCTGTCCCTTTTCTTTTGGGCTCCCGTTATCAAAACCAAACAGTAGGAACAAGGGAGCCCTCATTACTAAGGGGCTACTGGGGAAGCTAGCTTTAAGGGTCCAGTTCCTTATATGGGGCCAAGTACCTTATACAGGGGCTCTGTGTAGTTTAGGCTGCCGGGATCATCTGAGAGTTGGGAGCGTAGAGCTCGCGAGGCCAGGGACTGAAAGGGATGAGTGAGTCTAGGACTTCCAGTGCTTGGTGTTGGGGCTGCAGGGTTTAGGTTCAGGGTTTAGGGTTTAGTTCAGGGTTTAGTGTTTAAGGCTCTCAGTTCAGGGTTTAGGGTTCAGGGTTCAGGGTTCAGGGTTTAGTGTTTAGGGTTCAGGGTTTAGGGTTCAGGGTTCAGGGTTCAGGGTTTAGAGTTTAGTTCAGGGTTTAGTCTTCAGGGTTCAGGGTTTAGGGTTCAGGGTTCAGGGATTAGAGTTTGGTTCAGGGGTTCGGGTTCAGGGTTCAGGGTTTAGGGTTCAGGGTTCAGGGTGCGTCGATGCTCCGCGCACACCACCACGCGAGACGTGTGTTGTGGTGTGCGCTTAGGTTCACGTTCAACCCTCCCAACCCGTCCACCCAGTCTATGACCTTTGTCGGGTTTAGGGTTTTCATAGAGATTTGTGGCCGGGTCTGGGGGCATCGCCTCTCACTAAATCCTAAACTTTGGTTTCTGAACCTCAAACCCTGGATCCTAAATCCTCAACCCTGTGGCAAATCCTAAACCTTGGATCCTAAATCCTAAACACGGTTCCTAAATCCTAAACCGTGGTGCCTCAATCCTATACCCTGATCCTAAATCCTAAACACAGTTCCTAAATCCTAAACCTTGGTTCCTAAATCCTCAACCCTGGATCCTAAATCCTAAACTGGTCCTAAACACGGTTCCTAAATCCTAAGCCTTGGTTCCTAAATCCTAAACCGTGGTTCCTCAATCCTAAACACGGTTCCTACATCCTAAACGCCGGTTCCGATGTCCTAAACCCTGGTTCCTAACTCAAGCTGGGGGGAACCTCGCCATCGCCCCCCGGCCCAATGTAGAAGTGTTTTTTTCATACGGAAATTTGATGGTTTTTAGAACACCCGAAACTTAGCCTCCAAGCCCAAATCCAAAACCCTAAATCCTGAATCCTAAACACTGGTTCCTAAACCGTAAATCCTAAACCCTAACAAATCCTAAATCCCAAAACACGCGCCGGCCCGAGGTTGGAGGTTTAGGGTCATATAGTTACATTGTTTCAGCATGCTTGTCGCATGCGCCAGCACCTGAGCCGGTTCTGGGGCTCCTTCGTTGCACCTGTCGCTCCAGCTACGGAGTCAGCATCGCTGACGTCTCGGCACGCTCGCTGCTGGCAATCGCAGCACCCGCAGCTCGCTGCAGTTTAGGGTTCAGGATTCAGGGTTTAGTTCAGGGTTTAGGGTTAAGGGTTGGCCCTAATTTAAAAGGTGTCCCAGGACATTCGGGATGTCGGATCTTCGGATTTCGGGGATTCCGTGGCTAAGCCCTATAAGGCTAAAGTCAACATTCGCCACCGCAAAACCCTAAAGGCCCAAAGCCCTACCTGGACGCTTTAAATGTGTTATGTAACAGGAGCTGTATCAAGAGATCATGGCGAGTATCCCTAAACATGTAGGCCTGGTAGGGCTATTAGGTATATAGTAACCCTAGGCCACAGTAGGGCCGTCGGATTTGTAGTTCCGGGCTTCGATAACCAGCGCCAGGAGCTACCCGCACACTCCAGCGACATCGCCCGCTACATGGACCGGACGTGTCTTGGCGGAAGAGTAGCCAAAGAGCCCGATACCCCTTTAAGGATGGAATCATCCTGAAATGTGACGAGAGAAATTAGTACAGAGGGATTTTGCTCATGGATGGACTGTGCATTGCAGAGAATAGGAGACGCTTCTACACACCGATGCGAAATGTTTGCATTTTCATTATGAGGACACTACCCTGACAAAAAACGAACTACACACGTGCATGCTCATGCATACATTGACATGAAACCCGAAGCCTAAATTGTTTGTCGTAAGCCCTCACCCCGAAGCTAATGCTTCAACCCATGTAGTGCTTACAGCATCCAGTCTTAACTCTTTTCAAAACCCGCAAGAATGACCTGCAGCCTAAACCCTGAGCCAAAACAGGTTCGGCTTGGCTGAGCTGGTCGGAGAAAGGTTGGCGAACTTGCGCCCTGCTCGGAAAGTTTTGTCTTTTAATGGTTTGAGTCTGAAAAGTTATGAACTCAAGTGTTGAGGTTTCAGGGTTTAGGCCCTGTAGCGTTGTTGGGCTTTAGGGTGGTCGGTTTTCGGTTTTTGTTGGGCTTGGCTTAGGGCTTGAGCTCCGGGGTTTACTGAGGTTCTCCCCACGGAGCCCAACAAGCCCATTAGATCAGGAGCATGACGAAGATTGCAGAGGGATCCTTATACGGTTGAACCGTCATATTAAATTCGTTGCGCTATCGCAGATTTCCGGGGCCCACCTGGAGGTCGATGTGGCAGTTCTCACAGTGCACTGCAGAATTGTCGAAGGTTTATTTTCGGACGGGTTATAAGTTTGTTAGGGTACTCATAATTTATAACCCTACTCTGAACCTTGCTTAGAACCCCAAACCCTAAACCTGTGTACCTCCAAGTAGTGGCCAGCTACGCCATCCGCCTGCGTCCGAGCGCATCCTGCTCAGTTGCCGAAGACAGCGCCAAGTCCTGCCACGGTTCTTTAGGGTTTAGGGTGTAGGGAGGCTTCCAGGCCATGACAAACAGAGACAGCTGAAACCCAAATCCTAATCCTTGTATAATTATTGGCGACACAGCATGCTAAACATAAAGCCCTCAACCCATAAGATCCTCATAAGATCTTTTGGACTCCCGCGTGCTACCTCAGCTGCTGATCAGGCGCAGCACTCGCCGAACGGGGAGGGGGGAACCTCGAAGATCTGCACACTTGTGTGCTTGAGTTCAAGGGTTGGAGCCCGACATGGATCGTTGCAAAAATAGTGCTTAAGGGTTCATCAAGCTGTTTTGTAGACACATTTCATACATTTCACGAACTTTCAGCTTTCTGAAAGGTTTTCTTGTGCCCACTGAGCGCAAGCCTTCCAACGAGGCCGCCAGAGCAGTTCGAAGGCATGCTCAGACCTGTTTTCAAGGCGGCCCCTGGTGTTTGCCATACTTAGGCTAAGTCTCCAAGTAGAAAGCCGCTATCTGCTTTGGGTTCAGCAGGCTTTACATTGCATCTACTTCCAAGTTATTTGGACCCTTGCTGTTGAGGGTTGTGGTTTTGGGGGTTAATGTAAGGGCTTAATGATTTAATTAGAATAGTATTTTAGGCCGCCATACCATAAACCCCTTTTTTTCATCCCTTATAGAACCCAGCTTGTTATGATTTTGCTGCTGCTTCTGCAATTAGTCAGCAGCAGGTGCCATAGTAGCACAAGGCTAGAGACAAGGAGTTGAAATCAGATAGAACTTTGCCAGTGGAGAGGAGGCCCGCAGTTGTTCGGACAACAGAGTAAAGCACATGTGGAGACGATTGCGGCCAAACAGGCTGTCAAAGCACAGCTGCCAAACCAGCGACCACGATAACAAGGCATGCAGATTCATAGTCATACAAGAGTGAATGCTATGCATTCAAAAGCGCGTCTATGACAAGAAAGCCAGGTAATGTTAAGCTTCAAATTGGCGTGCAGCCTACTATTAGACCCATGACTTCTGACGGCCAGCTGGGAGCACAGATGTAAGCAAATTTCAGCGGACTAGAACGGCTCCTTTGGTCACTAGAGCATGAGTACTCATGATGCCTCAAGTACAAAGCTACGGCTTTGGGACCAAGGGCTAGCGCTTTAGCAACTTTGCCACGGGAGATGAGGTGTGAGTTCCAGGGGGCAAAAGGGTTTGCATGCTTTCCGTATGCATGTACTACATGAGACGTTATTGTGCGGATGATTCCACTATACGGCCAGGCGAGTTCAGTTCGTGGTAGAGTAGATCCTGCAGCATTCAAGTCCCAAGTTCGGATGAATAATACAGGAGGCTGAACTATTACCGGGGCTCTTTGTTACAATTAAACATATACAAACCCAAAACCGTATTCTAATTATTAAGGCCCCTATACTACACACAAGACCCTGTAAGCTTCGTAGGAGCCGTTAGATTTCCATCGCGTAGTCGCTTGCAATGCGTGTTGCTGTTGTGTCCACGGGCGCCTGTGCAAGGGTTTACAATGTATGCGATATGGCGTGAAAATGATAGAAGTCTTGGCTCTTTGGTCAAGACAGTTACGCTACGTTGATGATCGTGGGAGCAATTCAGTGGTCGTTATTTCTAGAGCAGGCTTGGAGTTTGCTGTTGCGAAGTCTCAATGTGTAAGGGAGGTGGTTTATACAAAGCAAACTTGTAGTTTGCTGTTCATAGTTTTATAAGTATGGTTCATTAGGTCTCACTTATATAAACTGTTTGCAAACTTGCTTTAAAGCCACCACTCAGACCCTACAGTAAGCCCCATAAAGTTGGAAACCGGATTAAGGCCAAATAGTGCTGGAATTCCCTATGCATTCTCTTAAGGACTTAGGTTATTTGGTTTCCAACTTTTGGGCTTCTACTGTACATGCCACAAAAACCTTGCAGATACCTGACAGTTAGGCTTCGAGCAGGGGGCGTTCAACCGTAAGCTCCGAGCCGCTAAACCATAACCACCGACCAGGAAGATGAGTGGATGGTCCTGCTTTTAGGAGGCGATGCACGGGGTTTCGGGTTTCGCGGTTTGTATGTGCATGGGTTTTGGTTGCCGATTGTTCACCCTCAACCGAAGCCTTAAGCCCTAATCCTGTTGCGTGGTTCCCAGGTTTTAGGGCTTCATGTTTAGTGCACAGTAGTGGCCCGTAGCTTCGCGTTGGGGGTTTTTGAAAACGCTCCCCTCTGTAGGATGTCTGTTATGTTTTTTTTTTGTTCGGTTTTTGGTTCGCACGAAGGCCATCGGTGAATTCTTTCAATGCCCAGTAATATGTATGTTTCAACCTCTGCTATGTTTCAACCTCTGCGCAATTCAAGGCTGCTACAGGTCCTTGGACCCTTGCTTCGGGGCTCTGGCCTTGTGATGTTGACTCTTTGAGTTGTGGGTTTAAGGTTTCCGGCATCGGAGTTTGGATCTAGTGTGTTTGGCTTTGGTTCGGGATTGGATTTCCGATTTGGGCGTCTGCCTGCCTGCCACAGTGCCTCGAAGGGCGATTTGTTTTGAATGTGAAAGAAGACGTTGAATAGCAACTGTGACTTGTTGCAAGTATCCGGGCATCCAATCAAAAACAGGAGCGAGTTACGGATTCTGCCAAGTATTCGCTTAAAGCTTGTAGTGCTCGTATGGTATGCGAGGCTTTTGCTGAACGGCATCTAGGCAGTTTAGAGTATCAGGACACTAAAGCCATGGCCGAATGCTGAATTGGACAGCGCGAAACCCCAAAATTTCACAGCCCAAAGAGGTCCTTAGGACAGCGCGAAACCCCAAAATTTCACAGCCCAAAGAGGTCCTGAGGACAGCGCGAAACCCCAAATTTCACAGCCCAAAGAGGTCCTTATGTCCAACAGGTTTACCTCTCGAAGCCTTAACCCCAAGGGTCCAAAGGACCCAATAATAAGGTACTCGGTTTTAGGATAGTAGTTATGTAGGTTAGGATTTTGGAGAGTATATGATTATTAGGTACTTGGACCCTTAGGGTAATTTTTCGCCTGGAACGTTGCAGGTGTCCTGGGCATCCTCGTGGGCTTGGTCCAGGTGTGATGGGTGATGGTCTACGTCTAGAACGGATTGCTTGGAGGCCCTTTTGACTTAGTAAGTCTACTTAGTATCCCTTAGAAACCCTATTATAATCCCCCATAACCCACCTTACTAACCCTACTTACTAAGTCAAAAGGGCCTCCAAGTGNTTGGAGGCCCTTTTGACTTAGTAAGTCTACTTAGTATCCCTTAGAAACCCTATTATAATCCCCCATAACCCACCTTACTAACCCTACTTACTAAGTCAAAAGGGCCTCCAAGTGGGGGGGATCAGGGATCCAAGTTGCAAGGCAAGGTGATGTTGTAGGATTTAGGGTTTAGGGTTTAGGGCTTAGGGAGTGAAGGTGGAGTAACTACGACTCACTCTCCCTCTCGCTCGCTCGCTCGCTCGCTCGCTCTCTCTCTCTCTCTCTCTCTCTCTCTTAGGAATCGTCATTTGATCAGTAGGGTGCATGAAAGGATTGACATGATGTTCGCTGTACCTAGGACCCTGAGTAGACCCGGGTTCCCTTTTTGGTGTTTGGGTTCCCTGTCAACCACTGTGAACCAAAAAGGGTACACTTTTTAATCCTAGGTTACTCCAGGCTACTTGCTATCTACCAAAGCCTCAGCCACGAGAATCCCCCTGTTGAGCCTGTGTCACATCCGACTTCATCAAGGCTCAATCCGGCTCGTTGCAGCATGCGCGCTCTTTTCTAGCAGATTGGGCCAGATGTGCTCTGTACGAGTTACCTTCATCTACATCTTGGGCATCGTGGGAAGTATCGCCCTCATTACGGGGTGCGTTCTCTTGCCTCTGGGACTGGTACAGCAGGCAGAGGCATCCTCGGCAGATCCTTCAACGGAGTTTGCAAGTGTGGGCACTTGCGAGATCACGCATGTGCTTCACCGGGCAGAAGACCGACAGGAAGGAGGAGGGTCCAAGCAGCACCAAGGGAGTGTATGCTGGGATATCTACATCTACAAGTTTGAGTACCAAGGGCAGACCTACCAGTCCAAGGAGGAGTGGGTTCGTCGTGGTGGTGAACGCTGCGAGAATTCTGCACAAAGAGCTGGGCTCTTCTCCACGGGTCAGGATACACCCTGCTGGCAGGCTACTGGCGACGTTTCGAGTCTGTACAGTTTCGGCAACGATGCTGGTCTGAAAATCTTTGACCCAGCCCAGGAGATTGAGGACGCAGCGCAAACAGCTGTAGCTCTCATTATTGCAGGGGCAATGCTCTTGCCCATGAGTCTGCTCTTCTTGCCAGTGGCGGCAGCCCTTTACAGATGTGGTGGATGCAACTGCAATAAGTGAACTTCTTGCCAAACTAAGTACCCTGAAAGGGTCAAAGGCAACAGATTGCAGCTAAGCTGCAGACAGTTCCCTAGACAGTTTCTTGGCAAAAAATGCGCCGGCTCGACACATAAGAGAACATGAGTGTCGGGTGTGAGTAAATCCGAGTGTGGTGTGGGATATAAGCTGTAACTATACTGTACTTGCAACGCAGGCTTAAACACCCTAAACCGCGAACATGGTAGCCCGAAGCCCTTAAACCATACGACATTAGTATTTGCATCTCAAAACTCGGCTGCCCAAATCCTGGAGCCAAATCCCGGAATGAGGCTTGGGTGGTTGCCGGCTCCAGCACCAAGGCGGGTCGACCGAGCGAGCTGGTCAGAACGGCGAAGGCTCGAACGACATTTGGGNTTTTGGGGGGGTGTCAGGCAGGTGCCCCTTTCAAAATGATAAACCAATAAGATTCAATAAGATTTAATAAGATTTTTTGGGCGGATCCCACAATTGTACAAATGTATTCTAAGATTTTTAAAGATTTTTTGGGGGGTGTGTGGTGCATGTTTTACATTGAGGATGTAGGGCTTCAATTTGGGAGTAAGCGAAGCGATGTGCTATCAACACCCCAGCAGAGCCAAGGCGAATTCAGGTACAATTCCACCCAGAATTTCGCTGGGAAGCAGCCGGCAGCTAGTTGCGATGCTTTGGTCTTTCAGCTTTAAACTCTTGGGCCTTGAACTGAACATGGAACCCTTCACCTCGAATTCGAAGGCTTGCATCATTTTTGCAGTAGGCCCGAAGCACTACCCTCAACCGTTTAGCTAAACGGGAGATACAAGAGAGAGCTTGCCAAACAATGGACCCTTGGGATTAAGAAACTCCTAAAGGTAAAACCCTAAACCTTAAACCTCACAATCAAAACCCTAAATACCTAAACACTAAGCGCCCCTGGAGGCTCTCCTGCTCGGACGATAACCTCCGCAGATTCTCCCCTCGTTGCATTGCAAGGACTCTTCGGGCTTCGCTAGATTTTTTTTTTTTTTTTTTTTNAAACTATTCGAAACCCTAAAGCCGAAACCCCAAGTCCGGACCAACCCTCAGCCCCAATCGAAGTCCGAACCCGGTTCAATTCGAGTTCAGAAGTTTTTTGTTTTTTTTTTGGGGGGGGGGGGGCTTGGCTTTCGCCAGCGCTCTTGGTTCTTAAACAACAGCTTACTAAGCATTTTAAGAAAATACGTAGCCTATAGTAACCTATTATTTGGCTAACTGGAGCCTTAGGGTACTGTAGGAATTGTTTTGTGCATTGCATTTGGTTAGGGTTTAGGAGTCTTCCTGTCTCGGCGTGAAGGATCTTGCTTTGAGGATTTTGAGGGGCTTTGCTTTAGGGTTGTGGTTTAGGACTGTTTAAGGCTTGGCGTCCCGCCTAAACCCTAAACTTACAGAACTCTGAGGGCTTCAGCTCAGGATTCAGAGTTCGAACGGCGCAGCCTTGTTCTCCAAAGCAGATAGGGTCCTTTAAATTAGGGTGCTGTGCTATTTGGGGGACCTACAAAGGAGACCCTAATTCAGAGAACGACCCACATCCAGCAGGCTTTCGGGTCTTGACTTCGATCTAAACTGCCCAGAGTCTGACGGTCCTTGATATTGAAGATTATACGACTCCTGAAGAAGACAGCCTGTTCGCTTGCCTTCGATGGGAATGAGAACCAGCGTATAGAAACCCCGCATACAAGCCGGATAAAGAAGATTTGCTATGCTCTTGTGAAGAAGTGGGTAGTCACTCCATCTCCCACGAACAAACTCGGAGACCTTGCTAGACATGGCCTACATAGTGCATGCCCAATCATCTGCCATCCCCATACTTTTTCTCTCGAAATACAGAGTGAAGCCTCGACCCGGGAGTTTGCCTCAAGAATGACTGCACCTGCTTGGAGGTTCATGGGTAGTGATAAGTAGGGTTATCAGGGTTTCGGGTTTAGGGTTGCATAGCTATGCACCCCAACTCAAACTATCTCTGAAGCTCCAAGTGGAGGATGCGAACACTGGCACATCGTTCACTCCACCACCCGGCACCTCAAGGACAGAGGAGTTTCGAAGAACATGGCGTATGGGGCTCAAGCACATGTGGAATTCGATCTGCATAAAGTTTGGACCGTCATCTTCATTCACAAGCCCACACACTCTCGACTGTGTCGTTGCTCACCACATGTTTTTTCTGGCCTTTAGCTCAGAGTCATCCCAATATGTTTGGATATGATGTCATTCCAGCGGCAAGGCTGTTTCGGAATCAGAAGCATCATCGGCACCCCGTGCCTTTCATCGCCAGCAGCAGCATCACTGTCGCCACCGACATCATCACCATCATCATCATCAGCAGCACGTCGCAAAGATATCATCACCCGCAGGACCAACGGTTCATGAACACTGGAGCCATACCTCGGGATAAGATTGGCGACACTAACTGATTAGCGTTGCAGTCGCAGTACGGCACAACTGCGAGTCATACTACAATATGAACCATTCTAGTCAAGTCTTAAATGGGAGTTTCCGAAAATAGGGGACCCTAATATAGTGCCCTAAATAGTAGGATCCTTATTATAAAGACCCCAAAATAAGGTCCCCCTAGTTTTCGGAAACTCCCAAATATACATACACCCTAGTTTCGCTCTCAGGAGGATTGCAAGCTGAGGCCCGACGTGCAGCTGGCCCTTGTGGGAACGACCCAGAGATGGAGACTCGCAGATTTGGGTGGGGGGTAAAGCCGTGTACGACTCAGGGAATTTAGGGTCTCGCATGGTGGATTTCATGACAAGGTTAGTCTTTAGTAAAGTTCTTAAGGGCTTTATAGGTTGTCGTAAGTAAGTTTTCTTAACGGCTTTATGCGGTTAGGCTGCTGTATGTTTCATTGGCTTTCAGTTTGCTTTCATGAAGGTTCCAAATTTGCGGCGCCTTTTTGTGGGCGCAGTATTAGGATAACACAAAGTGTCTTTGCGTGTCTTTGTTGTTGCTGGTTTTGATGCAACTTTCAGAGCAGAGTTTCTCAAGATCAGGTGTTATGGATCTGTTCCCTCGAGCTTAGGGATTCCCGCGATTGAGGCTAGAAGTTCGGGGCGCAAGCAGTGGGGGCGGCTTCACACTAACAGTACCTCGAAGTGCCACGGATGCTGCCTTGCAACATAGCGTCTACAGGCTTTGTCATAGAGTTTTCAGAACCCTAAACCCGATACCCTACACAGAAATTCCCTTCCCAGGGGCCACGGGTTGAAAGGCTCAGTGTGACCCCAACGCGAGTCTAGAACCATGGGCCCATGGCTCCGGAAAGCATCCAGCCCTACCTTGAGCTACCAAAACTTACCCTTTAGGGTCGCGATAAATTCTGTATTCGGGTGTATTGTAAGAGCTTACAGAAATTCGGGTGTATTGTAAGAGCTTACAGAAAAGTTGGTTATGGTAGCTTCAGGTAGTCGTAAGTTCAGTGTTTCTAAGGCATGTCGGTACCCCAGTCCCCGAAACCCAGAACCCGCAATCCGCCTTAGCTTCCCGGATCTTACCCCAAAGCACTTTAAACCTTCAACTCCCTAAACCCTGGTCCCCAAAGCCCTATAACACATACACTCCAAAAAGTCGACTTTGGATGCAAAGGGTCCTTACCCAAACCATAACAAGAGTTCCTTGTTATAGAAACCCTACATCCTACTAACTGTCTATCCATCTCTATACACATATATATATATACATATAGATAGATAACCCTCCAGATAGGTACTTAGGACCCTTGGGGATTGGATGCAAAGGGGAGCCAGGGCACCCGAAGCTCCGGTCGCGCAGCGTGCGCGGTGAGAGGCAGCGAGGAGGGGCGCAGCAAAAACGGATGCCTCGGGTTTACTTGAAGGGGCAGGGGACTTAGTAAGTTGGTTATAAGTAGGGTTATAATTAGGGTAACTCCATTTAGGGCACGTATAACTCTACTTATAACCTACTTACTAAGTCNAGGGGACTTAGTAAGTTGGTTATAAGTAGGGTTATAATTAGGGTAACTCCATTTAGGGCACGTATAACTCTACTTATAACCTACTTACTAAGTCCCCTGCCCCTTCAAGTAGGGTTTAGGGATGCCGCAGTTGGGTTTAGAGAGATTAGGATAACCCTACTTGTAGGGACTTAGAGGAAGGGCAGCGAAAATGGATGCCGCAATTGCTTTGCGAGAGATTCGGATTACCCCATTTATAGGGACTTATAGGATAGCAATTGTGATTATAACCCTACTTACTAAGTCCCCTGCTTGATGGCAGGGTTTCCTGCTGCAACTAGAGTAGGACCACCGGTGAAACAGTATCAGGGATTGCAGTTGACTTCTGGCTCTTCCATTTGAAGAACCGCATCTGCTAACTTTGGGGTGTATGGTTGAGGGTTTGACATCCAGGAGCTAGTATGTGCTTTCTCTGCTCGGAATCAGGACTCTTCCCCAAAGGGTCCTAAGTACCTAAATGGCAGCATGTAGGGTTCCGATCTAAGGAATTACTATTATGATTTGGGGAGGTACTCCCCATAACAGTACCTAGGACCCTTTGGGTTCTCAAGTCTTGTGAAGAACAGTGTAACTAACCCTAAGGGTCCATGTACCCGAATAGTAAAAACTTTGGCCTTAAAGGACTCCCTATGTAGGTACATTGGGCCCAAAGTATATACTATTTGGGTACATGAGCCCTTAGGGTAACCTTGCACACGTTTTCAAGCAGAAGCCGAAGTGTTCCACTGTGAGTACAACTCAGGCGCCTATATGGTAAGATTCTTCTTTAGGCTTCTTTACGGCAAAAGGTCATAATTATAGTATAGTATTAGCTACTTCGTAATATTATTCCTTAGGCTTCATTATTATGACTACTGTATAGTTTACCTTGTAACCCTGGTCTTGTTATTCACGCCGCTATAGCACAGCTCAGGTCGCATGGCCTGCGCGCTGTTTCTCCTTGCCCAGTGACGCGGGGGAAATGTTGATGACCTCGTCTCCGATTTCTAATTCCTAGGTCCTGATTGACATCAACTTCCCACATTTTCGCTCGACGCTGGCTGTGACCTCAGAAGAGAACTGTTGCAGACCAAGTCCCACTGCCTGCTCACCCAGACCTGAGACCCCACGGAAGCCGAAGGGCTTCTTGATTTTCGAACTTGTAACAAATTGACAGGGCACTAGACATGAGTGACGGCTGGGCCGTGTCAAAAAGGAGCCGATGCCTCAGCTCAAGATTAGAGGATCCACGAGACCCGGACACCAAAGTTAAAGTCTCGCACTCAAAGCTTGCAACTCCCGACACGCATCAGCGCAGCCGCAATCACCAACCTCATCGTCATTCCTTTCTAGAAGTCCCCAGGCCCGGCTACCTAGAGGCTCTATACTATAGTGCCTCTTTTTTAGAATCCTACTGGTATAAGGTAATCCCAACAAAGGATCTACTATGGAGCCTATGGGTAGAGTGTATACTTGGAGGTTTATGGGTAGTTATAAGTAGGGTTATAAGTCGGGTAACTATACTAATAACCCATATTAGGGGACTTAGAACCCCAGTTATAACTACCCATGAACCTGCAAGTAGAGCGAAGGACGTAGGTCCTTGGCGCGGCTTGTGTACTACGGCAGCATCGCCAAGGGAACTGCCCGAAATACCCCAAACTGCTGTTATTATCAGTCAGAATTAGTATTATTGTTGTTATTACTATTATTATTAGTAGTACTATGACTACTCTTCTTACTCGTATCATTATTACTGCCATCGGAGAGGCACTCAACCAAAGAAGACACCGGCGAGAGCTCACGGAGGTGCCTCTGTAAGCCAGAAGCCGAGCTATTTGAGCATTCGGGGCTTCTCTTTTCGGAGTTTCCGTGCATGCCTTCTGGGTGAAGGTTTGAGGCTTCAGTGCTGAGTGTCTCAACCTGAGGGTCTGGCGGCTCTTTATAGTGCACCTTCGGAATATATTGATGGGTGTATGCTTGTTGTTGCTTTCGGCGCTGCTCGTAACAGAACAGTTTTGTTCAAGTCCAGGCTCCCCGGGAACTTTTAGTTGAACTCTGCCCTGCAGTTGTTCTGGGGGGCCACATTTCGAGATTGAGGGGGGGGGGGGGGGGGGCGTGTTCTGCCCCCTGCTCACCCATCAGAGCAGAGTATCAGACCAAAGGATCCCTAAACGTGGAAAATTTCTAGACATACAGAGCACCTTGCATGTAAGGATCCGTGGCACGAGCCAGGTTTTTCCTCGGAAAACTCGAGGCGAGCACCCCCTTGAGACGAAACGGAAACCTTAAACCCGAAAGTCACAAAAGCCTAGCTGGGCCTCAACCCTAAATTCCGACGGCCTTAAAGCCCTAAACCCCAAAAACACTACGCGACGAGCCTTTTCAGACCCCGAGCTTTGTCTTCTTTCGGCTGCAGCGGCTGTCAATCGTCAGGTGAGACGGCGGATCATCCCCTGGGGGCAGCCGGCAAGTCTCGGAAGGCGTGTGCGACAAGAAGTGCTGTAAGTAACGCACTATAAGGAACTTAGGACCTAGAGTAGGCCCTTATTCCCTTTTTTAAGGGTTCAGGTTACCTTATAAGCCCCTTTAAACCAAAAAGGGCTCCCTTTTCATTCCTAGGTTACTCTTGGGTCTGGGATCTGATGTTGGGTTCAGGGTATTGGATCTTCAGTAGGGCCAAGCCAGGACTCTCGCTGCCAAACTTCCACCGGTGTGACTGCTCATGTAGTCAGAAGGTTCATGACCGCTGTTTACCTGTGCATATACAGATACGATCTTGAGTAGTTACATGTGTATGTGTGTATATATACACACATATATATATATATGTATGTCTGTACATACTGTTGTAAGCATGTGTGCAAGTATGACCGTATATGTACCGGAACCCTCAAGGAGCCTTATAACGCCCTGTAGACACCCATCAATACTCAGACCCTAGACAGCAAGCAAGTCTACAGAGCCCAGCATCTCTGGACCCGAATAAAACCAAGCTCTATAACCCAGAGAGCCCAATACCCCTTAATTAAGGAATATAGCTTAATATGCAGCCCCTAATGATTTAAGGTATTCCTTAATTAAGGGGTATTGGGCTCTCTGGGTAGAGTCCTGATAGGCAGGAGCCTTGTGACCGAGGCCCTTCCTTATGGACCCCTGAACCCTTACCAGGCACAGATAAAATCCTCCACACCCTACAAGTCTTGTATAGATCCCTTACTTGGCCATCCTTGTAACGTCAGGACCAGATAGTCCAATGTAGACCGGATACCGTTATAAATCCCTTACTTGGGTTTAGGGTTTAGGGTGCCGAACCTACTATCAAACCCTTATAGATCCCTAAAACCCTACACCCTAAACCCCTACTTGAAGGAGCAGGGGACTTGGTAAGTTGGTTATAAGTTTGGGTTATAATTAGGGTAACTCCATTTACTCCATTTAGGGCACTTATAACTCTACTTATAACCTACTTACTAAGTCCCCTGCCCCTTCAAGTACCGATCTCTTACTTGGCCATCCCTACAGGTCACAGAGCCCTCCTCGCCACGGTCCCCACGGGCGCAGACGGAGCTGCCTGCGAACCCGGAGGAGGTACCGACCATAAAGACGCTTGGCCGGTATTGTGGTTTAGGGTTTTGGTGGTTTAGGGTTTGAGGATTTGGGATTTAGGGCTTACTTTTCAGGGTTTGGGGTTTAGGACTCGGATCTAGTACCGGATTGGCGCTTGGATTTATGTAGGTCAAACGGAGAGAAAAGGGGGTTTCTGGTATATGATTTAGGATGCAGGATTCTTGTGGGATGCTAGAGGTTGCAGCAGAAGCGGCAAGCTCACGATTAAGCCCAGCAAACTCTTGGTCTCTGTATGGGTCTTAAGCATCCATTGTGCACTGTGAAATGTTGAAAAATTAGGCGTTTTCAATTTCAGCATAAAGGTTTGCAAGCATAGGAGCACTCTGGATGCTGAGCCATACCGGGCGCTCGTACTGGCACTGCTGTCAACATGCCCTTGGCCGAGGAATGCAGAGCAGCTGGAGCAACTGCGGGTGCCTGGCCCAAAACCTGTGGCTGCGGTGTGGAGATTTGTGTAGCGGGGGTATAGATAGATAGAGGGATAGAAACAAAGCTGAGATGAAGATAAGCAGAAAGGTAAAGATACACACAAACGGAAGCAAGCGAGCAAGCAAGCAAACAAGCAACTGTTGAAATACCCAGCATTTGCATATCAAAGCTATGGACATGTATGCAGCGGTCCATTTCTTCAGCGGGGCAGCTTGCATGTCAAACGATCTCCAATCCTCAGCTCCTGCTCTCACTACTCTTCTGCTTTGGGATAGCTTGCTACAATCTCCCCTACACCCCGTCTTTCCTTATAAAGTGGAATGGATCATGTAGGTCACGCGTTGCTGAACCTGAAACTGAGACGCCCCTGGCCATGCGCACGAAAGGACATGCCTAAAACTATGAATCTCAAACCCAAGCTAGCTACCTGGAACCAATCTGAAAATCTGAAGGCTCGTATCTCAACTTGCTGAAACCCGAAAGCCCAATTCTGAAACCTAATGGACTTCCCGCAACCCGAGCCCCTTAAGCAAGCCCACCAATCCTTTATACAACACCGACATCCTCCCCCCTCCCGGCTCAGCAGAGTGTTTTCTCACGGCTCCATTGCTGACCCTAAACCCTAAACCCTAAACCGAGCCCGTGCCGAGTTGCAGATGGTGGACGGACAACCGTGGAATGCCGGCTCGGATGCTCAAGCGCTTGGGGGTTTTATGGGGGTTTCAGGGTTTAGGGTTTAGGGTTTAGGGGTTCAGGCGCTTAAAGGTCTTGACAGGGTTTAGGGCATTCTTACAGATGCCGGTGGTTCAGGGCGTCACGTTGACATTGCTTGGTCATAGTTCTAGAGGTCTACAACTGTGTGGGGAGTTGGAGTTGCGGGTCGATTCTGTTTGTCTGCCGAGACGAAATGCAGAGACACACTTTCCAGCTATCAAAGCGCCTACATCCTTTGCAATATCCTTAACTCCATTACCATCAGATTTCAAAACCTTTCAATTTTTAGGACCTGTTGCTGGACGTTGCTGCATTTAGGTCCTGCAAACGCGGAAGCTCTAAAGGCTCTTCAACAGGCCGGTGGCGTGCGGTGGGGGGAAAGGATCTTGGTGTTCAGGGGTTTACTGCGTCCGTGTGGAGGAGCTGTAAGCCACCAACGAAGGAGTCCATCGCAGCCAATTTTGTGGTTTTTTTGTAATAAGGTCCCTGGACTAGACTGTGGGGTTTAGTAGGGATCACAGATAAGCGGTTCTTGAATGAATCCTCCCTACGAGAATCTGCAAAGTTTGGCGGCATGGAAGAGGCTACTCGGTATGGCCCCGCACATTCAAGATTCAGTTTCCCAGGGCTCCAGTTACCTAAATAATGGGTTGCTGGGTTACATATTGTATTATATAGTATATGATATATGGTTAGTAACCTACTATTTAGGCGACTGGAGCCCTACGGGTTCTGACTTTCCTAGCACTTTACAGCAGAGCGTTTGAGATGAAAGCCAACTTATAGCTGCCTAGCTTCCGAGAAACTTTCCAGAACCTGTGCTACTGTGTGTTGTTTCCACAGGTTCCACATCTTGAAGAATCTCCTAAGTCTGTAGAGACCGAGAAGTCTCCTGTTGAGATGTTGACTCCAAAGGACCGTTGGCATGTCGAGGCTTGGGGCTTGTCAGACTGAAGCCTTGTAAGTCAGTTCAAGCAGTAGCAGCTGGGTGCTTGTAAAGGAACTTCCTATAAGTTACCATCATCGAGGTAGGTAGTACATACTGCATGCTTCCTCATTATGGTAGCAGCTGAAGCTAAGTTCCCTGCTTAGCAAGAGTCCCTACAACCAGCCCCTATGAATTCCGTATAGAATCCTTGTAGCCCCCCGTATGGTAATCCGGGACAAGCCTAGACCCGAATTCTTCGCATGGCCCTGTGCAGGAGATCCAGGCCGATCTGCGGGGATCACTGCGGGCACGTGATGTTCTTGTGCGATTGATTTTATCAACCTCTGGTGCGTTCGTTCATGAGCCGAGTTGTTGGCGATGATTTGCAGGTCTTGAGGGTCTCTCGTGGCTTATTCGTGGAGGAATTCGGGATGTCACGGAGATCGTTTGACATGGCAACAACCATAAATTCAGTCTTCACGACATCATCTAACCTGATCTAGGGCTAAGCTAAACAAGCCAGCTTTGAGTGACAGGACGTCAGTGTGGCTCGATTGAACGGAATGCAAGGAGCAGAGACCACACATGTAGATGGATTTTCCCCGTGTGTGGATGGGCAGATCGCACAGCAGAGAAGCTTGCCTTAAAGTCACTTGTTGTTTAGCAGAGTTGGAGTAGTTTTTTGCATATCGAAGGCTATCTGACCTAGGACATAGGAAGGAGCCAAGAAAGAAGTCTTATGCACATCAGGTAAGATGCACTCTAAACACCTAAACCCTAAACCCTGAAAATACCCTAAACCCTGAGCCCTAAACCTTATATTCCCAACAAAGACGACACTCCTGCACAGGGACTGCGCGATGAAGACCGGGCCTCAGCATAGTCTGCAAACGCTGCTGTGTTGGAGCTTTCCCTGATAAGGGTCCAAGTGGTCCTCATTTAGGGTTGTTGGTACCTCAAAGGGCCTTAAAGTCCTAAACGAAGGAGTACTTGGACCCTCTGGGTTCGTCCTTTCAATTCCAAGGATGCCAGGGCTTGGGGTTTATAGGGTTTAGGGTATGGCAGGGTTCATGGTTTAGGGTTGAGGGTGTCGTCCTTTAGATTCGAGCTGTAATTTGATGCTTTTTCTCTCTTGCACATACCGGGGTTTTGCATTAGTTTGAGCTGACAGTTGAGTGTACAGTCCAGTCACCAGTCTTTACTGGGCTGGAGGGTCGGGGATCGAACATAGCTGCTTAGATATCACGTGAGAAGGCGTGTTTCTGTGCTGCTACGGGCAGGGAGGGGAAGAAGGGATTGGGTGAGATGCTATAGGACATTCAAGGCTGCCTTGCATGTGCGTTTTTTCGCCCAGATACGACAGCACAAAGCTTCGTCGGATGACATCCAACGAAATTGCCAGGACACGAGTCGTAGGAGGTTCGGGGAATTTGGTTGGAGATCATGGCTTCCAGGGTCGCTGGCTCCTTGCAAGCATCCAGGGGTCATGTCTTAAAAATCAGTCCATTTGTGCCATCCATGTGTGGCACTATCGTAAATACAGTGCCTCTTCACACATTGGGAGAACTAAGCACACGGGTCGCGAATCTCGGTACGATTATGCAAGAAGAGCTCTTTCTGAGTTAGTGGGTCTGCACCGTTTGGATTGCTTTGGGCGTGGTGGCGCAGAATCATGGTGTATCTCACCAGGGGGGGAGTAGGAGGTTCCACAAGCTTTGCATCGGGCTTAGTTTGGCTTTGGGTCCCGACACCCGGACGAGAATAGAAGTCCACCCAAGGCACATCAAAGCATCTCTCAAACTCTGGGCAAGAGCGGACTTCCACTATACACTACGAGCTGTAATTACTTTAGTTCCTGCCAGGATATTTCTGAATCAAGCACGGCTAGTTACCGTTCGCAACCGCCATTTCTTGCGCTGTTCCTCATCAACTCAGTCATGGTGTTGGATTGGAATGCAGCGGTCAACGAACCTTCGAAGCCTTCGCCAGGAGGTGAGAGAGACCCTCTCACGTATAATAACCATGGCAGAGCAGAATAGCGAGCAGCGCAGAAGAAGAGGCACCCGGCTCCGAAAGATGCAGGAGTCTTGAGTCAAAGAAATGGCCACTAGTCGAGGTATCGATTTGGGATAAGTCTGAATTTCCTTTATTGTGTAATATGGAGCCCTAATTGTAGATAATTTTGGGGATTGGTTGAAGTCGACACCTAGGACTGGGTTTGAGTTTCAATCCTTCTCAGGCTTGATACATAGAGTCTGAAGCCAGCTTCTCGTCCCTCCTGTTGCTTTGTTGATTGACGTGGTGTCAGTTTCAACGTTATCCTGCTCGTTTGCGTTGACCATGTAGGGTGGAATCCCTTTGCAGGTCCAGAAGTACAGCCGACCTTGATCACCTCTTCATGGTCTTGTTACTAGCGGGTGCTGTTATAACTGCAACTGGCACGTACTTGAAAGCCTCGTAAGCTGTTAAGACATGCCCTCAAGAACACTTTCGACCCGTGTCAGAAGATCAGCCTTGTTCGAACTCTTCTATCATTTTCATCCTCAGGACCCAGCCGCCCCGTGTTTGCAGTCTTCATGCTGTTTCCTTCTAGTTGCAATATCATCGAGAGACACACCGAAACCTGAACAGTCGGGCACCCTTGGAAAAATCTGTGCCGCATGTAGTCATGTAGTTACAGCTACGTATCCCAAACCTCACACGGTATGAGACTCGAGCCCGAAACTTTGATTCTCTTCCCCCAAAGCTCAAAGGAAAGACAGAAAGATCTCCATTGAATCCGTGGGCAGCTCTTGCATGGCTCAGGGCCGCCGGACCGCGGTGCTTTTGCGGATCTGCACGAGGGAGCAGGCCGTCTTGCGAGGGCTTTGAAGCTTGGGAGGGCTTTGTGTTGGACTCTGCGTGTTTCAATAGGCTTTCAGGGATTGCGGGACGGTTCATCAGATGGTCCGGAGGGTTTGCATGATATGGTCTTGATCGCTTGTTTTTCTGCAGTCAGAACATCCCATCCGGTGTTCTGTGCCAGGTGGAGGCACCTTCTCTCCGTCCGCAGCGCAAGGAGGCATGACCCAAACTTCAACCGTCGCAAGGTTTCTTCAAATCAACAATGATATCGAAATCAGGGCGTCAACAGCTGTTGACTCAGCAGAATTGATTGCATGTACAGTGTTTCTTGGTTGGGGTATTACAGGAGTCGTTCTGGCAATGCTTGCAGACAGAACAGATAGAGCCAAGCGAAACAGATGTCAGCAGACTCAGAGGACCTTTGACTGGCAACAAGATACGATCGGAGTGGAGGAGTCTTCGTTCATGTCTTCCATAGCAGACACAGGAAGACGTGCAGTCTTCCTGTGTCTGCGATTGGGAAGTGGGGAAACTTTACCCTTAAAGTCTTTGGAGCATGCCCGCTCGATGCAGCTGTAGGCTCAGTGAAGGCATGAGGCTTCCCACACATTGGAATGTGTGGAGGACTTTGGCACGTGCAAGATCCCATTCTTCATTGTCCGGGTGTTCCTCCCCGGTGCGCAGTCCTCCGAGCTGGTGGAGAGTCGGGTATCCACGGAAACGGCCAGGAAGCGTTGCGGAGGCTGAGCTCCTCTCGCACCTGGCGGTGCTTCTGCGGCCGGAGGAGCCGATCGCAGAGCTCTTCCGAGACTTCCCGGTGGTGGAGCGGAGTGAAGGGTGGAGTCGGAACACTTTGAGCCCGGATCTGACGGTGTATGGCGCTTTGAAGGCACAGCAAGCGGCTTTGTTCTTGGAGTACGACGGCTACTATCGCCACCTGTCGCCAGCAGGTTTGGCAGCTGACAGTCGCAAGAGCAAAGCACTTTTGGACTTTGCACCTGCCGGATCCTACGTGCTGCGTATAGCGCATGCCCATCGGGAGTTCAAGCCTTCATGCGAGATGGGAGAAGTTGTGGTGGGCCCATGGCAACCGAGATGCGGAGCGTCCTTGTTGAAGCCACTTCGTCAAGTTGCGATGTTCTTGTTGAACCGGCTAAGAATGGAGTTGCAGCCTGTTCTAAGAGCAAAGTTACAGAGCTTTGTGGAGTTTCCTGGCGAGATCTCACGGCAAGCAGCAGTTGACTTTATCAAGGGAATGGCAGTTGAGAGTGATTTCGACCCGGCACCGCTGCATGAATTTCTGCAGTCACACCTCAATGTGTCACGTTCGGAAAGCGAGGAACTCATCAGAAAATGCCCTGCTCTAGCACGTTGCAGCATTGAACATCGGCTCCTGCCGAGGATGCAAAATCTGGCAGCTTGCGGCCTAACGAAAGCTGAGATTACTGAAGTGATTGTTCGATCTCCGGCCGTGTTGGGACTGAGCATCGAAAAGGTCCAATGGCTGCAAGATTTGGGCCTGACGAAAGCTCAGGTTGCCAAAGTGATTGCACGACATCCGCAGTTGTGGGGATGCAGCATCGAAGAGAACTTGAAGCCAACGGTGCAGTGGCTGAGAGATTCAGGGTTGACGAAAGCTCAGGTTGCCAAAGTGATTGGTCGATGTCCGCAAGTGTTGGGACTTAGCATCGAAGAGAACTTGAAGCGCACGGTGCAGTGNTGCAGTGGCTGAGAGATTCAGGGTTGACGAAAGCTCAGGTTGCCAAAGTGATTGGTCGATGTCCGCAAGTGTTGGGACTTAGCATCGAAGAGAACTTGAAGCGCACGGTGCAGTGGCTGCGAGATCTGGGGTTGACGAGTTCGCAAGTTGCCAAAGTGATTGCTCGATCTCCCTCAGTGCTGGGATGCAGCATCGAAGAGAACTTGAAGCCCACAGTCGAATGGCTACGATATTGGGGCCTGACGAAAGC
>BGNK01001664.1:59684-72404 GCA_003297005.1 Symbiodinium sp. clade A Y106 | reverse complement strand
GGGATGCAGCATCGAAGAGAACTTGAAGCCCACAGTCGAATGGCTACGATATTGGGGCCTGACGAAAGCCGAGGTTGCCAAAGTGATTGCTCGATCTCCCTCAGTGCTGGGATGCAGCAGCGAAGAGAACTTGAAGCCCACGGTCCAATGGTTTCGGGGTTTGGGGCTGACCAAGGCTCAGGTTGCCAAAGTCATTGTTCGATGTCCCTCAGTGCTGGGACTCAGCATCGAAGAGAACTTGAAGCGCACGGTGCAGTGGCTGAGAGATTCAGGGTTGACGAAAGCTCAGGTTGCCAAAGTGATTGGTCGATGTCCGCAAGTGTTGGGACTTAGCATCGAAGANTTGACGAGTTCGCAAGTTGCCAAAGTGATTGCTCGATCTCCCTCAGTGCTGGGATGCAGCATCGAAGAGAACTTGAAGCCCACAGTCGAATGGCTACGATATTGGGGCCTGACGAAAGCTGAGGTTGCCAAAGTGATTGCTCGATCTCCCTCAGTGCTGGGATGCAGCATCGAAGAGAACTTGAAGCCCACGGTCGAATGGCTACGATATTGGGGCCTGACGAAAGCTGAGGTTGCTAAAGTGATTGCTCTAGCACCGTCAGTGTTGGGATACAGCATCGAAGCCAACTTGAAGCCCACGGTCCAATGGTTTCGGGGTTTTGGGCTGACGAAGGCTCAGGTTACCAAAGTGATTGTTCGATGTCCCTCAGTGTTGGGACTCAGCATCGAAGAGAACTTGAAGCCCACGGCCGAATGGCTACGATATTGGGGCCTGACGAAAGCTGAGGTTGCCAAAGTGATTGCCCGAGCACCGTCAGTGTTGGGATACAGCATCGAAGCCAACTTGAAGCCCACGGTCCAATGGTTTGGGGTTTTGGGGCTGACGAAGGCTCAGGTTACCAAAGTGATTGTTCGATGTCCCTCAGTGTTGGGACTCAGCATCGAAGAGAACTTGAAGCCCACGGTCCAGTGTTTGCGAGGTTTGGAGCTGACAAAAGCCGACGTGGCCAAGTTGTTTTCTGGTTTTCCGCAGACTTGGCAGTTCAGCATCCAGACCTTGACGATGAGGGTATGCTGGCTCTTGGAGCAGTTCTCCGCTGAATGGGTTCGCTGCCTGCTCGTTCGCAATCCGTACATTCTGAGTCGAAGGCATCAGCGCTGGGTTCGGCGTTCTCAGGTTCTGCGGGAATGCGGCAAACTTTCAGTGTTTGGGTCTGCGATGATGCTGACGGATGCCAAGTTTGCTGAGAGGTACGAGGGAAGAATCAGTTTTGTGCCAGGGAGTTACAATTGTCAACTGTCCCGTAGCAGACGCCCCTTTAAAAGCCTCGTCGAGGTTAAAAAAAAATATATATATATATATATACACATATATATATATATTGTTTAAACGGGGTTGTTGTTAAAGGATTTATAATTACTATAGACCCCTATTATGGTAACTTAAATCAAATTCCTTAACCACTAAAACCTCGTAGAACCCTTAGTGGAACCCCCCAATTTATGGCAACTTCCTTAACAAGGGCCCAGTCAAGGCTGAGGGACCTGCCAAAACTGAGACTCGGAAGCTGCTTCTCTGACCGTTGCCTCCACGGAGTGTATGTGATGCAGTCTGGTAAACTCCTATGTTGCTGGGTAGTACCCTTTTGCCTAAAGGGGGTACCCTTATTATAAAGGGCTACGGAGGAACCTAGGCTCCGAAACCCGTAGCCGCCCGCATTGGTCAGTATATCCATACATGAGGTTAACTTAGGTTTCGGGTCCAGGGTTTAGGAGTTCTGACCGACTACAAACATTTCGATCTATGATACCAATTGAAACAGCTGGGCGAGGCGGGGCCTCCGTCCGTTCATGTGCAGGCGCAGTCGTCGGGAGTCATTTGGGATCCATCGGCGTTCTACGGTCCGTACAGTTTTTGCTCACTAGAGTGGGCACGAGGAGGGTCTTCTAATCCAGACAAGTCTTCTGAATCCTCCGAGCTTAGTTAGCTCGCTGGTACGTTTCGGATCGCTTGAACTACGTCTTAGGGCCATGATGTCCTGCAGGCAAGAGCCTCCGTAATCGCCAAAAGCCCGGAGCTCCTGGCGAACCCTTGCAGTAGCCCAAGCAGTCTCGGTAGAGCCTCAAGGACTCAAGGGCCCTGCGCAGATACCCAAACCCGCCCCAAGTCGAGGCCCCAAAGCCTCTGATCCCCAAGCACAAACACTAACAACGCAAAACCCGGAACCCACCCATACCCCCAAACTGAACTTTCAACCAGATCCCAGTTCCCATATCTAAACTCGAGCCTTTACCTGAAGAGAGGAGCCCTGTCGAGCCCAATTGCCAGAGAGTCGGTCTCTTTCGGTGCCTTGAGGAATTTTGTTTTGAGCTTCAGTTCAGGGGCGAGGCTTGGGGGTTTTCATGATTGCAGAGGATCGGCACAAGAGGACCTCCGAAGCTTCACGCTAAAGCCGTCAGCTTGAAAATCCGGACCCAAAGCAGTTGCTGCAACAGCGCCTTGTTGAGTCGATCAGCTTCAACCTCCCAAAACATCTAGACCCCAAACTTGCAAGCTGTGAACTGTCCTCAACGGGCTCTAAACCTTCCTTCATGATACATGTGTAGGGTTCTGGCTTTAGCTGTGCGGCTTGTGGTCATTGTTCTTGGTGAGGCCTAGATTCAGGCTATGTCAAGGATGCGAAAAAACCACCGAGAGCACGGTGGACTCATGTGGACTCCGACTCTCCTTGCTCCTTTCCGTGATGTAAGTGGACGGAAGGACGAGCAAATTCGACTGCCCAGTTGCCCAGAATCAGAAACACTGGCAGCCTTCATCGGGGGACGCACAGGCATATCTCATGAGATGGTCCTTGCATGTCCAAAGACCCCACCTGAACCTGAAGACTTATATTCATCCCGAAAGCCTGGGGAGGCAGCGCTGTTTTCCAGACGTCCGTAGGCGCAGGCAAGTCCTCGCACTCCCGCCTCATGTGCAGGACTTTGTTGATGAGATTTGTAGCCTGCGGAGACGTTTTGTATTTCGGTTCGGGGTGTACAAGAAGTGGCTTAAGAGCAGGCCGAAGGAAGCCAATACCATGTAGAACCCCTTCACTGGGTTTCAGTCCTGTCACCTCCGCATGTCAAGCTCTATCCCAGGCGTCAGCTTGCCTTATCCTTCTGGACATTGGTCAAGTTGACGGCTAAATCCTGGAAGACATGTTCACTTCAACTGAAAGGTTTCAGACCTTCATAGAAAGCAGCAACGAAATGGCCACGGCCCAGCATCGAGTCTGTCGGTACATCGGGTCTTTGTAATTACTGTACAACCTCAAAGAGTCTCGCCGGAGCCCGTCAGAAGTAACTCTAGCATCCTTAGCCTCACACCCGAACCTTGCAGAGAACCCGGCGAGGTGGAGCTGTGTTCCAGCCCTCAGTGTGCACAGGCGAGTGGGCCTACACGCTGCACCCAATATGAAGATTCATTGCATTGTTGATGAAGCCACGTGGCTTGTGCATCTTGCCAGTTTTCCGTGTGGGATCTACGTGTAGTGGCGGAAGAGTAGGCCGAGTGAAGCCGAGGCCATACCGTTGTTGTTTTGTAGTCTTGTTGCCTCCCAGACATATTAATGTTCAACCCAAGAATCCAACATGTGAGTAAATCCTTGAACAGCCATTTGCTTCACCTGTTCAGACAACGGCAGGGGGCCTTGTGCGGTTATGTTTGGGAATTGTAGGCTTTCAAGTTCATACACTCTTCCCAAGTTGGCTGGGAGCGCCTATCTCCTTATATCGATGCCGCCTTAACCTTGAAGCCCGAGACCACGAAGTGTGCGGAAGTCCATCGGCCCCAGAGTTCCCAAAGTTACTGGGCTCTTGTTAAGGTATTTAACATTATTTAACTGAAGTTACCATAATAAAGAAACCATAGAAATTACTATAGATAGACCCCTATTGTGGTAACTTAAATGGTCAGGGCGGTTTAGGTTTATGTTCCACTCCGCTGCTCGCAAACAGGAGGACTCGATGGGCTCCCCTTGAGTCCTAGAGCTTCCGACCCTAAGCCGCGAAACCATGCAGATCGGATTCTAAACTCGGAAAGCAGTCTCTGTCCAGGCGGTGGAGCTTCCCAAGCATCCGGTTGGACAGGCCGTTCAGCGACGATTTCTCCCAGCTTCGTCGGCTAAGAGTCGCAGGTTGCAGGTTGCGGTTTCATGTCTTCGAGTCACACAAGTTTCAGTGTCACTGGGATGTTCGTTGTCGCATCTCCGTGCGAGTCCCGGTTTTTCCGTAGTTGTGTGATATTTGCCTTAAGAGCAGCGGCAAAGCAGTGGGCAATTACAAGACGTCCCAAGATTCGGTCTGGACACTGTGGAGGGTTTTAGCCCCCGAGCCTTGTGGTGACCCTTGACGATGCTTCGTCAGCCTGCCAGTGTGAACGAGTTGTTATAACAGTGCAGGCTTGAAGGAGTTGTTTGCCGGTGCTGTTTATCTGGACAGTTTCGATTCGGGTCATGCTTCTAAGAACTGAACACGCGTAGACTTTGATTTTCCGCACTGCTTGGACTGATTGGGCTTATGGCTAGGATCCTACATATACAGAGCAAGCCAGTATTTGTCGAACAAAGGAGCTAATAAGAAGGGCTCAGGTAGTAATTGCAGTTCAGGTCCTGCACAGTCTTGGGCCGAGCCTTCTTGAAAAGGCCCTGTGAGCCCTCACGATCCCTCCACAAAGCCTGACAGCCCACTCTGCAAGCCACCATGCTTGGGCTTTCGGATTGGAAGCTCCGATTGAAACGGTTGTCAGAGGTTTTTTAAGGCGGTTACCAGGATGGGACGCCTGTAATTTGACAGCCTGTGGTCTGGGGTATGGATTAAGACATCTGGGCTTCTGCGGCTGGGGCTCGTCGTCGCTTTGGTGAGGCGGGCCCTTCTTCTCCCCGGCAGAGGGCGCAGGTGGAACACGAGTTTCTGTCAGGTGTTGGCTAATCTGCGGCCGGTTCTGCATCATTGTAGCTATCCCCCCATCCGTTTTTAGACAGACCTCGTATATAATCACAAAGCCACTTCCCCGCTTTGGAACAATTACGCAGACTCGGGTCTCAACATGCTGCTACTTAGCTCCATAAGTGAATCTTCGATAGAGGAGGCATGTTCAGGATCAGGATTTATGGTTACATGAACTCTCAATCGAATGGAAGGTTCCCCTGGTCAGAATCTTTGCAGCCTGGAGCAGATCCTAGCCCTACCGGTCTGTAGTCCACGCTTTCTGTGTTGAAGTCTGGGTCTGAATGTAACTTTCTCCGAGGTCGCATGCCATGATGACCGGGCGTGCTCAGTCAGCTTTGGGATATTTGGCATTCAAGCAGAATGGATCAAATCTGCCCAGCTTTGCAACGTATCTCAACTTGTCAACTTTACACCTTCGGAGCCATGTGACCCCATACACGGTTCAATAGAAGCAACTGCAATTTGAAGCAGCAGGCGGGCTATCCTTCTCTCCCTCCGCGGGTGCAGGCAAGAACTGACTTGTCATGGAAGCAATCGGACAGTCGGAAAGTTCTCAAAATGGTTGCGTTGTTTTGAGGACGGGGAGTTGGATTCTGCGTAGCGCAGATGCTGGTGTTGCTCATGCAAGGCTTGGTTGTGGGAAGTGGCCTCGGCCAGATTTAGTCTGGAAGTATCCGAACTTTGTACTTGTCTAAAGGTCTGGTGCATTAATTATTCCAACCACAGGTGCCCTGCTCGTGCTGTACGGCTTCAGGATCATGCATCCGCACACCAGGATGAAGCCTGATACGACCTATGATGGAACGACCTCGAAAATCGAGGAAAGCCTTCAGATGTCCTTTATGGGGTTCCCTTGCCTTGCTCTCCTGTGGTTCATGTCTGGTGCGGGGTCCTCCGGGCTGGTGGAAGGCCGGGCATCCGCGGAGGAGGCCGGGAAGCCTGGCAGAGGCTGAACTGCTGTCGCACCTGGCGGTGCTTTTGCTGCCGGAGGAGCCGGTCGCAGAGCTCTTCCGAGATTTTCCTGCCGAGAGAAGCGATGGATGGGGCAGCAACACTTTGAGTCCAGACCTGGCAGTGTATGGCGCTCTACAATCAGAAGAAGCGGCTCTGTACGTGGAGTATGATGGCTACTACCGCCACCTGGAGCCCAGAGGCATTGCAGCTGACAGCCGGAAGAACACAGCCCTGCTGGCTTTGGCACCTGCCGGATCCTATGTGTTGCGCATAGCCCATGCCCATCGTGGACTGGAGCTTTCGTGCGGGATGGGGGAAGTTGTTGTGAACTCGTGGCAGCCTGGCCGCGACCCATCATTGGTGCAGGCACTACTTCAAGTCGCTGAGTTCTTGTTGAAAGAACTGGGAACAGCGCTGCACCCTGATCGAAAAGCGAGGCTGCAGAACTTCGTTGATGATCCTGGTTGGAGCTCCCGCCAAGCAGCAGTTGAGTTCACGGAGGAATTAGCTGCAAATTGTGACGGTGACTTCGACCCAACACATCTGCATGAATTTCTGCAGATGCAGCTTGGGGTTTCCGTTTCCGAAGCAGAGGCACTTGTGTCAAACTGCCCTGCTCTAGCACGCTGCGACATCGACCACAAACTTGAGCCCATGA
This sequence comes from Symbiodinium sp. clade A Y106, assembly GCA_003297005.1. NCBI lineage: Eukaryota > Dinophyceae > Suessiales > Symbiodiniaceae > Symbiodinium > Symbiodinium sp. clade A. Next base: position 65,800 of record BGNK01001664.1, on the reverse strand, counting down.
TGCAACAGCTGGAAGCGTGGGGCGTTAAGAAGTCTCAAGTTGCGAAGGTGATTGCTCGCTGTCCGCAAGTGTTGGGCTACAGTGATTGCTCGACATCCGCAGGTGTTGGGACTCAGCATCGAAGAGAACTTGAAGCCCACGGTGCAGTTGTTGCGAGATGTTGGACTGACGAAAGCCGAGGTTGCCAAAGTGATTGCTCGAAATCCGCAGGTGTTGGGACTCAGCATCGAAGAGAACTTGAGGCGCACGGTGCAGTGGCTGCGAGATTCAGGGCTGACGAAAGTCGAGGTTGCCAAAGTGATTGCTCGATATCCGCAAGTGTTGGGCTACAGCATCGAAGAGAACTTGAAGCCCAAGGTGCAGTGGCTGCGAGAGCTGGGTTTAACGGAGGATGATGTTGCCAGAGTGATCGCTCGCTTTGCGGCGATGTTGTGGCTTAGCATCGAAGAGAACTTGAAGCCCACGGTTCAGTGGCTGCGAGATCAGGGGTTAGCGAAGACGGATGTTGCCAAAGTGATCTCTAGCTTTCCCCACATTCTAGCCCTCAGCCTCGGGAGAAATTTGAAGCCGAAGCTGCGCTTGCTCTTGGATTGGTTCTCGTCTGAGCAGGTTCGGCATTTGCTCGTCCACTATCCGTACGTACTGGGCCGAAGACGTGAGCGCTGGGTTCGCCGGTCCCAGGTTCTCCATGCATCCGACAAGCTTTCTGTGTTTGGGTCTGCGATGATTTTGACAGATGTCGTATTTGCCAGGAGATACGAGGCATGATCATGCAAGATCAGCTGGCGCCAAACAGGTGAGCGGAATGCAGGTCCTGCATGTAGCTTAATGCGAACGAACATTTCTATCCCGAGTCCACCCCTTCGCGTAAAGAAGCCTGACGTTTAGGCCTTACAAGGCAGCAATATTTCAGACGCTCGTGGTGCGGGGATGTTGCCGACACAGCATATAGGTTAAGCAAGCTTTCGGATCCAGGGTGCCAGAAAATTGTCATGCAAATTTCAGGTGATACCCTCAGGATCCAGGTACGTATGCACCTTACGCAGGGTCTATACATTGGCCTTACAGAGGTTCCTATAGACTAAGAAACTTTTAGCCCGAAGTATAGCTTGTATATATTAAATGTATGTACATATACTATAGATAGATAGATTATGCTATATATTATATACGCCTTATAGGAAATTCTGCTCATAGACGCACTTTGCATGGCATCCTGGCAAGGTGGGCCCTGCTTCTCGCCCTCAGCAGGTGGAGGTGCACACCCGAAATGTGCCTAGATGTGTCGTGTTGTAATTTCCAGGGCATACATTCTTAGGCTTTAGGGTGCTGTGGATTTGTGCAATAGCACTTAGCGGGATTTCTTTGTGTCAAAGGGAAGTCATTGTGAGGGCTTCAAGTTCTGACAAAATCGGAGTGTGGTCCGGGTGCCCTCCAGCACGTCCGTCCTGGTTTATACTAAGGGGGCGGGTCGAGGTTTAAGGAAGCATGACCTGATAAGTAGTTTGATTCGTCATGTCCTGCAGCATCCAGAGCTTTGGTTTTTGCAGTCTCGGGCTCTTTGCTAAAAGGGGCTAAGGCTTTCCCTTCTACTGCAGCACAAAAGTAGAAACTGAAATCCCGATGCAGGGTCTAAAACCTTCGGGTCCGGGACGCATGGAATGTTGCGACAGGTGAACATACGGCAGACAGGCAATTGAAGCCATTGGCCTTAGACATCCCACTTGACCCAACGATGAGACTTCCAAAACCCCGAAGCACAAAGATGGAAATCCGAACGTTTATATCCCTGACGATCCCTCCGTTTTGATGGTACATCTACAGTGAACCTTCGCAATGTCGACGTCCTCAAAGCCTGCCGAAAGTCTCAGGCATCAAGGGCTTTGCGAACGTTGTTTTCAGTATGAAATCCTCGAGCTTTGGGTACTCTGTGGTTTGGGGACATTGAATACATGTCCATGCACAAGCACCCTCTCACATCCTAGCGCATCGCTGGGCTCCTTCTGAACATTTTACAGCAATCCAACGGGATAAGAGACCCTGTGATCCTCCAGAAATGTTTTACCTTTGTAGGGTGAAGGGCCTGGTTTGTGAAGAACTTGCACAGCGCCGTTGCGAGGCGGACCAGCCTTCACTCCCTCGGCGAGCCGAGGCGCCCAACGGACTGGCAAGCATTGGAGTGACGGTCCGGTGCTGCTGTTGTTTTGGTTGAAGCTTTCAGAGATGGAGTTTAGTCTGGTTGAAGTTCAGCTAGGTCACCATGTGCCTCAAGAAGGTCAGTTTCAAATTTGAGGCTCCAGCATGAAACTGCCTCAGAGCAGGAAGCCGCGGAGAGCCTTCAGATTTGTTCTCTTGGGCTTCCTGCCCTTTCTCTCCTGTGGTTCATGTGCGGTGCGGGGTCCTCCGAGCTGGTGGAAGGCCGGGCGTCCGCGGCGGAGGCCGGGAAGCCTTGCAGAGTCCGAGCTCCTATCGCACCTGGCGGTGCTTCTGCTGCCCGAGGAGCCCATCGGAGAGCTCTTCCGGGACTTTCCTGCGGAGAAAAGTGAAGGATGGGGCAGGAACACTTTGAGTCCAGACCTGGCGGTTCATGGTGCTTTCGAATCAGAGGAAGCGGCTTTGTTCCTTGAGTACGACGGCTATTACCGCCACCAGACGCCTACCGGCATTGCAGCTGACAGTCGCAAGAACACGGCGCTACTGGATTTGACACCTGCCGGATCCTACGTTTTGCGCATAGCTCATGCCCATCGTGGATTGGAGGTTTCGTGCGAGGTGGGGGAAGTTGTTGTGGACTCGTGGCAGCCAGCCCATGACCCATCGTTGGTTCGAGCACTGCTTCAAGTCGCCGAGTACTTGTTGAAACATGTCGGATCAGCATTGCATCCTGATCGAAGAGCAAGTCTGCAGAACTTCGTTGACGATCCTGGTGGGAGCTCCCGCCAAGCAGCAGTTGAGTTCACGGAGGAAGCAGCTGCGGACTATGAGTGTGACTTCGACCCAACATGTCTGCATGAATGTCTGCAAGCGCAGCTGGGGGTTTCCGTTTCCGAAGCAGAGGCACTTGTGTCAAACTGCCCTGCTCTAGCACGCTGCGACATCGCCCACAAACTTGAGCCCATGATGCAACAGCTGGAAGCGTGGGGCGTTAAGAAGTCTCAAGTTGCGAAGGTGATTGCTCGCTGTCCGCAAGTGTTGGGCTACAGTATCGAAGAGAACTTGAAGCCCACGGTGCAGTGGCTGCGAGATTTGGGCCTGACGAAAGTCGAGGTTGCCAAAGTGATTGCTCGACATCCGCAGGTGTTGGGACTCAGCATCGAAGAGAACTTGAAGCCCACGGTGCAGTTGTTGCGAGAGGTTGGCCTGACGAAAGTCGAGGTTGCCAAAGTGATTGCTCGACATCCGCAGGTGTTGGGACTCAGCATCGAAGAGAACTTGAAGCCCACGGTGCAGTGGCTGCGAGATTCAGGGCTGACGAAAGTCGAGGTTGCCAAAGTGATTGCTCGCTTTGCGCCGATTTTGTCGCTCAGTATCGAAGAGAACTTGAAGCCCACGGTGCAGTGGCTGCGAGATTCAGGGCTGACGAAAGTCGAGGTTGCCAAAGTGATTGCTCGCTTTGCGCCGATTTTGTGGCTCAGTATCGAAGAGAACTTGAAGCCTACACTGCAGTGGCTGCGAGATTTAGGCCTGACGAAGGCCCAGGTTGCCAAAGTGATTGCGCGATGTCCGAGTGTTTTGGGTTTCAGCATCGAAGAGAACTTGAAGCCCACGGTGCAGTGGCTGCGAGGTTTGGGCCTGACGACAGTCGAGGTTGCCAAAGTGATTGCTCGACATCCGCAAGTGTTGGGATACAGCATTGAAGAGAACTTGAAGCCGAAGGTTTGCTTGCTCTTGGATTGGTTCTCGTCTGAGAAAGTTCGGCATGTGCTAGTCCGCTATCCGTACATTCTGGGCCGAAGTCGTGTGCGCTGGGTTCGCCGGTCCCAGGTTCTCCAGGCATGCGACAAGCTATCTGTGTTTGGGTCTGCGATGATGTTGACGGATGCCGCTTTTGCCGAGAGATACAAGGACAAAATGCAAGATCAGTTGGCGCAAAAGTGGCGAGCTGAATGGCAGGCCCTGGATTTCCAGTTGAAAGCGAAGATTTCTGTCAGGAGTCCACTCCTTGGTTTAAAGAAGCTTGACGTTTAGGCTAGTTCAGACCTTTCAAGGCATCATATTTCAGACCCTCCAGGGGGATGTTGCCGACATAGCATAGGTTTGTCAAGCTGTCGGATCCAGGGTGCCAGAATTGTCATGCAGATTTCAGGTGATACCCCAAGGATCCATGTGCCGGTTACTATGTACTTAGTGCCTATACATTGGCCTTTCAGAGGTTCATATAGAGTAACGTGAAGTCCGAAGTATAGCATACATACATATGTGTTAAGTGATAAATATATAAATGGATAGGTAGGTATAGATAGATAGATAGAGTATTACAGTATGCTATACATTGTCAGACGGCTCATAGAAGCACTTTGCATGGCATCCTGGCAAAGGTAGGCCCTGCTTCTCGCCCTCAACAGGCGGAGGCGCCCCCCGAAATTTGCCTGTTGTAAATGTTACAGGACATGTTCTTAGGTTTTAGGAGGCGCCGCCCGTGGATCTTTGCAATAGCACTTAGCGGGATGTATTTGTATCAAGAAGGGAAGTCATTGCGAGTTCAATTTCTGGCAAGTTCAGAGTGTTGTCCAGGTGCCCTCCAGCACGTCCGTCATGGTCTGCATTAAGCAGGGGTTGAGGTGTAAGTAAACATGACCTAATAACTAGTCTAATCCGTCGTGTCCTCCAGAGTCCAGAGTTTTGGTTTTTGCAGTCTCGGGTTCAAGGTGTAGTCACCTTCACTTTCTACTATGCAAAAAACAAAAGCAGAAACAGAAGCCCCGAGGCAGGGTCTAACAACCTTCTTGTCCGAGACGCATGGAATGTTGCGAAAGGTGAACATACGGTAGACAGGCGCCTTAGACATCCCAATCGTTTCAACGAGCAGACTAACCAAAACTCCGAGAATTGAAATCCGAACGTTTATGTCCCTGACTGTCCCTCCGTTTATAATGGTACATGTAGGTTGAACCTTCGCAATCCCGAAGTCCTCAAAGCCTGCCGCAAATCTCAGGCCTCGAGGGCTTTGCGAGGGTTTCAAACCCTGGAACTTTGGATACTTCCTATAGTCTCCATTGTAGTTCCTTTTTTTGGTTAACCAAAATCTCTATTATAGGATCCTAACCATAAAACTGGTCAACCAAAAAAAAGAACTACAATGGAGACTCTAGGTTTTTTGTTTGGGGACATTGGATGCATGTCCATGGACAAGAACTCGGATCGTTCTGCATCTCTGCGCTTCAACAAGCACTGCATGGACTCCTTGTTTCTGAACAGACATTTTGCAGCACTCCAATGGGATCTGAGAACCTGTGACCTCCGGAAACTGTTTCTAATTCCAGGGTGAAGGGCCTGGTGTATGGGAAGAGCTTGCGCAGCGCCGTCGCGAGGCGGACCAGCCTTTTCTCCCTCGGCGGGCGGAGGCGCCCAACCGACTGGCAAGGGGTGGAGAGAGGTGAGCAGGTTGCAGATTCAGTCGGAGCTTGGGTTGGCAGTGTAGATACGGATGCAACACACTCGTAGGCAGAAGGAAATGGATGTCGGTGCAGTGCTGTTGCTGTTAACGTTTAGGCTGCAGTTGAGTCTCGGTAATCACCGTGTGCCTTAATTACAAAGTTCAGTCAGTTTGAGGCTCAAGCATGACGCCGCCCAGGAGCAGGAAGCCACAGAGAGCCTTCGGATGTCTTCTGTCGGGCTTCCTGGTGTCGGTGCTGTCTTCCTGCAGTTTGTGCGCAGTCCGCAGTCCTCCGAAATGGTGGAAGGCCGGGCATCCGCGGCGGAGGCCGGGAAGCCTTGCAGAGGCCGAGCTGCTCTCGCACCTGGCGGTGCTTTTGCTGCCGGAGGAGCCGATCGAAGAGCTCTTCCGGGATTTTCCTGCGGAGAAAAGTGAAGGATGGGGCCACAACACTTTGAGTCCAGACCTGGCGGTATATGGTGCATTGCGGGAAAAGGAAGCGGCTCTGTTCGTGGAGTAT